>JAXCGZ010007548.1:297500-315000 GCA_037179515.1 Halocaridina rubra | reverse complement strand
GTCTCAACCCCTCACAGAAAAGAAGCGATCATGCAAGGGTGAAGAGCAGTGTCTGCAAGCACGAGGCGTATAGCCTAATAATAATAACCCCCCCCCCACGCGCACACACACGCGCACACAGCCAGTGTTTTCATTGACTCAAGCATTTCTTTTTTTTTTTATTGTGTGATCGTTTCATTTCCTTTTTCTTAATAAACTCGAGAGTTTAAATCCATACATTTCTTAAGAGTTGTATTCGTGATTGCGATAATATTTTTTTCTTCATAATTCATATTTATGTGCATGTAAATCTTTTGCCAACCCTTATCCTTTGCGTGACATTACCTCATCTCTGCCTTGTCCTTAACCTCTTTCTTTTCCTTCGTCTTAGTATTTTCTCATGCCTGGGCCTTTATTGATGAGGTCAGTTTCTGCCTGTCCCGGTGTCACACTCGTTAAAAAAAATGCCGTTTTAAAAGTTTGACTTAAAATCGTTCAGTCATATGTATGGGAATTTCCGTCAATTTTTCGTTCAGATGTTTATTTCTAGTTTTGTAGCAGTAAATATTGTTTTTATCCCTTGAAATAGTCACTGAATTTTCTCTAAGGGTTGTTTGTTTGTCAAGAAAAATACAAGATGTTATTTGTGCCAATATCAGAAATACTAAAAAATCAACTCTCTTATGTTAGACCTAGCAAGGCCTAACTGAATTTCCTGCTAGAGCAAGCCTAGATACTGGTTTTACCCTCATAGTGTTGACTTACATTGATTATATATATATATATATATATATATATATATATATATATATATATATATATATATATATATATATATATATACTGTATATATATGTTGTTCCGGTTTTACGTCACGGACTCCCTTTTCTACCAAGGGCTAGGACGGTTGCCTTCTCGCGAAGGACTTGTTTGGCAGATGCATTCGTTACCTTGAGTGCATGCCCTTGCTAACCTCAGACCGTGACGGGGCGCGAACCCTCGACCTATCGCCTCAAAGTCGCGGACGCTACCCCTTGAGCCACGGTGACTATATATATATATATATATATATATATATATATATATATATATATATATATATATATATATATATATATATATATATATATATATATATATATATATATATATTAATAGTTAAGGGAAGAGTACTTATCTCCTAACTACTTTAACTACTTACTCGGTGATACAATGGTTCCATATATGAAATACACATAAACCAACTTTTCCCAGTCATAAAAATTTAAGAAAAGAATAAGCCTACCCGCATGGGGTCAATCTTAATGTATAGTGTTCTATTAAATGGAAACCATGAACCAGTCACCACTTATAACACTCTACCGAAATAGGGACGTTAACTCTCTCTCTCTCTCTCTCTCTCTCTCTCTCTCTCTCTCTCTCCTCTCTCTCTCTCTCTCTCTCTCTCTCTCTCTCTCTCGTTTTTAAAAGTATGGGTTGAAATTGATTCATCTGAATGCATGCAATTTATTCACTAACAATCAGTAATTAGTGGAAAATTCGTTGATGTTGCACCAAGGGGAAAAAAAAAAAAAAAAAAAAAAAAAAAAAAATATATATATATATATATATATATATATATATATATATATATATATATATATATATATATATATATATATATATATATATATATATATATATATATATATATATATATATATATATATATATCTAGGGGAGTTGAACTACCAACCTTTTGTTTTGGGAGCAGTTCCTGAGCCAAAGAGGTGATTCTCTGATAATTTACTTATATTTTATGGCATATGAATGTTTTTATCGTTGACAGTTTCAGCGTTTATATGATGCAATGTATCAACTTTTCTTGCACTAAAATTTTGGTTTCTCACATGATGCAGAGAATTTTTTTTCAAGAAGCTTAAAATTTTGACTCCAAGAGCCCTCATATCAAAAGTATGCGAGTATGCCACATAGGCTATGTGGTGGCTCTCTTAGGCTACTGATAATACGTGGCGTATGTTTTTCACAGTAAAAGGGAGCCACGGTAGCTCATTGGTAGAGCGCACGAGTTTGAAGCGACTACCATGGGTTCCATCCTACCGTTGGGCATTATGAGGGCAATATGTCTGTCTACCCAATCGAATGGGAAGCAATTGCGATATAAATCGGTGCATTTATTAAGGGAACCGCGGTAGCTTAATGGTGGGATTCGCAAGTCGGGAAGTCATGAACCTAAGAAAAACAGTTCGATCCCGCTGCGGTTCGTTAGGAAAGGCATCCACTCATAATTTCCCAGTTCAACCAGTCTGTGTCCACCCCTTATTCGAATGGAAATTAATTGTGGCATAAAATATGTCAAAATTTTTCCCTATTAAATCTGTAATTTCACAGTGGTCGTTCAAACGGCAATAGCAGTCTTTTCAGCCATAACTATTCGTAAACATGTCTGGGGTCATAATTAATTAGAGATATTCCATTTGGTGTGAACGACCTTGTACAAACATGTGGACAAGTCGAACTCTAGAGTACCTACCTGCAACTTCTACTGACCTGTTGGTGATTTGTTACTTAAAGAAGCGTTTGAATTCAGTATTCTTTTCATATGATTATGTAGGATCTATACAAATTTCGATTTTATGTTACTTATTTCTTATACACTCTTCATAACTTTAATTAGATTACTGTTTATTTACCTATCCAACAGACCCTTCGCAAACACTGCTGAGGTAAAAATTTCACTTAATCATGGAGTGTGTATAACACAGCATGTTATGTCTAAGATGCAGCGCGTTTTGTGTACACAAAAGAATACTTACTTGTACACAAATCGATGTTTTTAGTCTACTTCGTTTAGAGAGTAGAGCATTGAAGTAAACACTACATCATAACCAACCTTTAGGTGGTTTTGCAACCCTCAGTCACTCGTAAATAACTTTTTAACTTAGAAACTTCCTTTAATTGTTGTATATATATAACTATGTTTAAGATGTGCTATAGTGTTTGTGTACACGGTTTCATAGTGAATATATAAACTTAACTCTACATTCAACTTTAACTGGAGCAATGCTTGCATGTGCAGGCTGTATTAGTTAGGCAACATGGCATTGTAGCTTGATATGCGAGTTCGAGTCCCCTGATGTCCAAAATTTTTTTATTCATGGATATTAAGATTATTACGGTTTCATATTGAGTATATATACATATACATAACTCCTCGTGCAACTTAAACAAGTTGATCAAAGGTCGACGGGAGCAATGCTTGCATGTACTGGCTGTGCCATGATATGCAGACTTGTCTGTTGTAGTGCTTACTTGGTTATGGCAGCATGACTTTGCAGCTTGCAACGCGAGTTTGAGCTCCCTGTTAACCTAAAAAAATTTCTTGGGTAATGTTGTTAATATCGTTGTTGTATTATGAATATGTATACTTAACTCCACGTGGAACTTTTAACAAGTTGCTTAAAGGTCGACATGATTAATGCTTGCATTTACTGGCTCCGTCTTGATATGCAGGCTTTTGTCTGTCGTAGTGGCTCATTTAGTTAAGGTAGCATGACTTGGTAGCTTGCGACGCGAGTGAGTGCTAGTCCCATGATGTCCTAAAAAAAATTTCGTGGATTTTATATATATATATATATATATATATATATATATATATATATATATATATATATATATATATATATATATATATATATATAGAGAGAGAGAGAGAGAGAGAGAGAGAGAGAGATTGCAAGTCTTATGCCATAAATTCTCACTATCTAATCCCTTCTGTTATCAGATGCGAAATGTTCAACATATCTATTGTATTATGTTCCTTTCGCTTTTTCATTTTATTTTATTGGGGTGGGCATAGGAAGGCGGAGATGAGCAATAGGGGGTCTGAGGGAGAAATGTAAGGAGAGAGAGTTGCACGTTGCCAGTACACAGTTATTTTTAGCCACATCAGCTGAAATTGCCAGGTAACGCTATATATATATATATAAAAAAAAAAAAAAAAAAAAAAAAAAAAAAACCGGTTGAGCTCTCTTTTATTGAGTCTGTTAATGAGATTACAGTACTTGAATTTTTCTATTCTGAAGCTTTGAGTATCTAATACAAAGGACTTAGTTTCCTATCTTAATATAATAGCTTCCATAACAGAGTCTTGATTACTGAAATAATTTTAAGTGTGACAGCTAAACCACGTAATTCATATACACTTTTGTATGAGTGTGACACCGGGACAGGCAAAAACTGCCCTCATCAATAAAGTGTCGGGCATGAGAAAACACCATGACGAAGGAAGAGAAAAAGGTTAAGGACAAGATAGAGTTGAGGTAATGTTACACAAAGGAAAACGACAGACAGAAAAACAGTCAAAGTACAGAGGACCCAGAGATTTGGAAGAAGCGTCAAACATGTCTCTTGGTAATCTGCACCTTCTAGAAGCGCGTTATCGTAAAGGGATCCCTGTCAGTCACGCTCGGATGGCGGACAAAGGCTACTTCGAATTCATAAATTGAGGAATCGTCGACATAATCAAGAAGCGAGGGTAAGCACTGACTGCGATCTAGCTTACCAGACACGTGGTTGTATTATCCCCGTTAGCTCAGCTGATAAGCGCGGAGCTTTTCGGTGTGAACGCGCATTCATCATCCCGTGAATCGTATAGCCTCTCTTCTACTGCACTATGTTAGGTTAAATTGGAGAGAATAATTTTCTACTTAATGTTATAGTCTCTGTCAGCTCAAAAGATCAGTGTGTACACAATTCAATGTATGGGATAGTGGTGGAACAGTATCGTCACTAATGCAGGATTCGCTGTGAGCATAAACACCGTTTCATGGTTTTCATATTGAAAATTAAGTATTAATGACAAGACTAACTCGAACACATATGTCTACTTCCTCCATTTTGTTTTTTAAATGCATTGAGTTTTGAATAAAACCTGACCTAAGATTCGTTATTAATTTGACACTATATTACATACTTGTTTTCCGCTAATTATTTTCGCACCGGTGAATATCTTTAATATCAAGCTTAAATTGTAAAATAACTCTTTATCATGCTCTTATAAAATATTAACATTGAGCAGTAAACAGACTAATGGCCCTCCAGGTTAGAGATTGAAGGCACTCTTAGGCAGTGTTTACATATTACTCATTTGAAGTAGCAGTAATTAGTTAGTTGAGACCTCATTTGAAGTAGTAGTAATTAGTTAGTTGAGACCTCCTTTGAAGTAGCAGTAATTAGTTAAGAAGTGTACTGGATTCGGTTTTACGTCACGAACTCCCTTTTCTACTAAGGGCTAGGACGGTTGCCTTCTTGCGAAGGACTTGTTTTGGCAGATTTAGGTTTTTACAATAACTAAGAAGTGTACTCTATTAGTTATTGTAAAAACCTAATGCTTCATAACAGGTGTAATTAGTTGTCACTTTTCCGGATCAAGTCCCTAAAAAACTCAAACACTCTTGGGGAATTATCACAGGTCGCAAATATTTTATTATTATTATTATTATTATTATTATTATTATTATTATTATTACTATTATTATTACTATTATTATTATTATTATTATTATTACCCCTGAGGAAGGGGCCTAGAATACTTCCTCCGTGTTCCCCTGCGTGTCGTAAGCGTCGACTAGATGGGGCGGAGTGAGGGGATTGGGAATCCCCTCTGTATTTTTTTTTCCATAGAGTCAGAGTATTTTACCTTGACTCAATCACTTCCCTTATAAGGGGAAAATGACTCTTGCTTATAGATAGATAGATAGATAGATAGATATACAGATAGATAGTTAGATAGATAGATAGATAGTAAATAGTTGTTATGGAACTCTTTTCATTTTGATATTTGTAAATGAACTGTCAAATGATAATTTGTGAAGACCTTGAGCAAGGACCTCCATCCACACGCACACATATTTAAGTCATTAGAGTGGTGTATCTAGTGTCTTAGTGGCTTTGTTTGTTTGTTTGTTTGTTTCGGTTTTACGTCACAAACTCCCTTTTCAACTAAGGGCTAGGACGGTTGCCTTCTTGCGATGGACTTTTCTTTGTGATTCATTTTCTTGACTCTTCCTATTGTTTATCATTCTCTTATTTCTGACATGTCCTCAAGCTGCTACTTTCTGTTATAGGGTGTCCGCAAAGTCTGGGTACATAGGAAATTTCACTATACTGACCTATTCAAGCGAGTTCACCTGAATTTTGTAAAGCGCATCAAATTATGCATTGAAAATGATGGAAATCATATTGTATGTTAATCTCCTGTGTACCCAGACGAAGTAGATTAACACATACTTTTAAAACAAAACAATTTTATTTAAATCTAATGTTAATAAATAATATTTTCAATATGATTTCCATCATTTTCAATGCATAATTTGATGTGCTTTACAAAATTCAGGTGAACTCGCTTGAATAGGTCTGCATAGTGAAATTTCCTATGTACCCAGACTTTGCGGACACCCTTATATATTAAATGTATTCTTGGTGACCTGGCCGTATGAGGGCAATTTTTCCCCTTCCCAGTGTCACACACTAAGAATATCTAGTGTTGACTATACCAAAAATCTTGCAAAATTATGATCGTCACGGAATGAAATATGTTAGTGGAACATTATTTCGATATAGATCATCTTTGGAAATGAGTAGGCACCGTGGCTCAAGCGGTAGCGTCCGCGACTTTGAGGCGTCAGGTCGAGGGTTCGCGCCTCGTTACGGTCTGAGGTTAGCAAGGGCATGCAGTCAGGGTAACGATTACATATGTCAAAGCAAGTCCTTCGCAAGAAGGCAACCGTCCTAGCCCTTGGTAGAAAAGGGAGTCCGTGACGTAAAAACCGGAACAATCGTCTTTGGAAATGGGAGCTACGGCATTATAAAAATTAGATACAGACAAGGTACCGCGGTAGCGTAAGGGTAGAATGATCCACTCGATAGGTGACATACCTGAATTAGAACCCTTGGCGGGGCGATAAGTAGGGCATCCAGTCTTAATTCCTCAGCATCAGTCCGTCTGTGTCCTCCCTCATAAGGAGGGAGATATTGACATATAATACTTGATAGAATATAGAAATAAGTCCAAACTTTTGCAAACTTCATTTGGTTCAAGTAAAGATAATGACTCCCAAAACATTAAATACCCAGTAGATTAGTAGGTTAGGTATTAACCTAACAAAATCTAACCTAACTGAACCTAACCTAACCATTTACAGGGTTATTTAATGCACTGGGAGTTGTTTTCTTTACTTGATATCTCAGGTTGAGATATACCCAGGTGGAAAAAAAATCACAATGGCATAATAAGAAAAATTGCCTTATTAGATGTCTTTTTAATGTATATATTAGGACAGTAAGATCTGTATATTTTCCCCTTATTAGTACAAAAATATCTTTCAAGAATATGACCCAGGAAATGTTCAGGAAAAACAGCGAAATATAGCCAAGAAAATTATTACACTTACCTCCCAAATAAACAGACTGATAATCTTGATGAAGAATCAACATTTCTTAAGAGATGTACCTGAGAAGACGAATGCTTATATTATATTCATTATTGTACTTGAAGATGGCCTTCAAACATTAGGATAAATATGTTTATAAGCCACGTGCACCCGTAAACAACCATCTGTGATGATGCACTCGGTACCCAGCTGATATACCCAATTATTTCCCAGTATCCAGTCAACCTGCAGAGCTGAACATACAGCATTATTTAATACTCAATAGAAATATGCCTTTTTTACTTGATGGTAAGCTATTCCTTTCTTCATTAGAAATATGTACTTGGGTAAGTTATTCTCTCTCTCTCTCTCTCTCTCTCTCTCTCTCTCTCTCTCTCTCTCTCTCTCTCTCTCTCTCTCTCTCTCTCTCTCTCTCTCGTGTGTGTGTGTGTGTGTGTGTGTGTGTGTGTGTGCATTTAACCACGGTTTCGGGAGAGTTAATAGGGAGCGATGCTGATGTGGATGTCTTTTAGTGGTAGAGGTTTCAATTTGAAGCTAAGTATAAATACTGCAGGATAAAACGCTCGTTTTAGCATAAGGATAATTTATCATTGGAATGCATTGAGCAAAGAGATTGCAGACACTAAATGCATTCAGAGTTTTATGGAAAGATAAGATAAGTGATTGTTTATCAAAAAGAGAAACCTCCAATTCAGGAGAGTTACGGACATAGAACTCTTTCTCGTAAGCAATGTAGGTATTTGCAATTTGGTAAGAACAAGCACACGCAAACAGTTGTAAAAATATATCTGCAGAAGACGCACAAGACTAAAGATATTGTGGTCAGATATTCACAGTAAAGAGATAGACGCGAGTGGAAGAAGACCCATGAGAGAAACTTAGAAGATCTAAGAGTAGAGAAATCTAGTGGTTAATGCATCGGCATTTTTGTCTGCTGATATGCATATATAGTATATGGTAATAGTAAGGGTAGCGTATGCTTTCTTAGGAAATATAAAGATGGCCGTAAGACTTGAGGTAAGAAATAGAAAAGGGGTCAGATACTCCTAGTCAATTTAACTACTGAAGAATAAGGATGATTCTAATATGTTGAAAACAAATGAAAATTGTATCTACCATAGCCATAAACCAATGTGATTGACTGACACTGTAAGTCATGAAGAAATTATTGAAAAGGAACATTTCTGTTCAATTGGATTTTTAGTGTTTTTCCAGTGAGAAGACATTGCTTCAAAGATAGTGGGTCTCTATGTACAATCTTAGAGATGGCTGTGACGAGATAAGCCTTATCTTACAAGAGGGGGGCTAAGCCGAATGCACATTCTTAGATATTCAGAAGGCATTTGATACAGTCCCACATGAATGACTTATTAGGAAGTTGCAAGTAAAGGCAAGAATAGATGGAATTAAAAACTTATTTAGATGGAAGAAAGTCAAGGGTCAGAGTATGACAATATTAGTAGTGGGATTCCACAAGGATCAGTTTATTGGCCACTTCTGTTCCTCATATACGTAAATGATCTCTTAGATGCTGTGAATGTAGTTTAATATGTACGCAGACTATGTACAAATTGTGAAAAAAGTGGAAAATGAATATAGTATCAAAGACTTTCAGAACGACCTAAATAGTGGAGGAGTGGTCATATAAGTGAGAAATGGGGCTCAGTACTTCAAAATATAAAGTAATAAGAATAGCGAAGAGCACAAGGAGAAAATAATGTATATCAGCAAGGGAACAAAAATAATCTGCGAATTAAAGAGATCCTGAGCTATTGAATGAGGATTTTTGTGTCGATAACTGGATGTATATGAAACAGATTTGCCAGTGTATGATTTCAAAGCAAATAGGACCTTCAATTATTTGGGCAGAGATGTGGTGAGATGCTTATACTTGACTTATATGAGGCTTAGGCTTAAAGTTAGTATAGCACACTTTTGGATTCCGTACACTTTTGGATTCCATACTTAGAAAATATATTAACAAGCTGGAAAAAATTGAAAGACCTTCTGCAAAGCTTTTGGCATATATACGATATTTTGGTTTTGAGAAAAGAATTTGGATACAGATTTTATTCTACACGAAGCCTTAAGAATGAAGTTACGAGTTTTAATATCCTTCAGAGATGATAGGAAGCAAAACCTTTTGGCTCTTGGGCTAGAGGTCCGAGTTTGAAGTTTAGTAAGAAACTTCTTTTGAAGAATGAAAGACTGTGTCTCATTATAAGAGGATGTAAGAGTCCGTTTCATTATAAATAATATACGATAATTGTAATACTTTGCGAGAATTTTGTAAATGATTAAGGCAATCGTGTTTTAGCAAACTATTGAGTGTCATTGAATCAATGAAAGAGAGGATAGGAGACGGTACTTACGAACATAAGGCTCTTTTCCATAAACACAATAAACTTTTTCTATACCTACATCAACACTAAATAGACTTGGATATTCATTACACATCTCTTATTATCCCTTCACATCTGACAAGTCATTGCACTCCGTCTTTGTTTACTTTATGTATTCTTCGTGCCCAGGCCCGATGAGAGCCATTTTATTTAATTTTTTTTTTTTTTTGGCCTGTCCTGGTGTCAAAATCATAAAAAAGCAAATACGCCCACTCGCGCGCACGCACACACACACGCGCGCACACACACACACACACACACACACACACACACACACACACACACACACACACACACACACAGGGGATGGGGCCTCATTAAGATTGTTATACACAAATGCTGATGGATTAGCTGGTAAGGCAGTAGAATTAAAAGATAGGATTCACAACAGTAAGGCAGATATAGTAGCAATTACAGAGACTAAGTTGAGTGAGGACATAAACAGTGTCACAGTTTTTCCTAAGGGCTTCAGAATACTAAGGGTCGAAAGATCTGAGAGGACTGGTGGAGGGATAGCACTGCTCATAAGTGAGAGGATTCAAGTTGAAGAGATAAACTTGGCTATAGAAAGTGAGTTCAGGGAATTTCTTGTTGCTCGCATAAATACTGGGTCAGAGAGCATTATAATAACTGTTGTATACAACCCACCAAGGAACCAAAATAGGCTTGAAATTTATGAGGAAAGTCATATAGGTACGATTGAAGTCATAAACTCAGTTGTTAACATGGCGCGGGAGAAAAAATGTAGGATTTTGATTATGGGAGACTTTAATCATAAAGAGATAGATTGGATAAATCTTGACCCACACAGTGGTGAGGACTCCTTTGGGGCAAGATTCCTAGATTGCGTACAAGGGAATTTCCTACACCAACATGTAATGGAACCAACAAGAGCCAGGGGTGGGGATGAGCCATCACTACTTGATCTGGTGTTCACAGATAATGTGTTGGATATTGAAAATATTGAGTATGAACCACCAATTGGAAAGAGTGACCACTGTGTGTTGTTGATGGAGTATATCATTGAAGACATTCTTCCTGAGAGTAGAGGCACTGAGGACATGAGGAGGAACTATCAGAAAGGAGATTACATCAAAATGAATGAGCTTTTTGCAGTTATTGACTGGAGAACCTTATTTTACAACAAATCTGTACAAGAAATGTATGACATCTTTTGTGAGAAATATGGGAAGATTGTAGATTGCTGCATACCTGTCACCAAAGTAGGTGTAATTCATGCCAGAGAGAAATGGTTCGATAATGGGTGTAAAAGAGCTAAGGAGTGGAGAGACAAATGCTGGAAAAGGTATAGGAGGAGAAAAAACATAAATGCCTGGCAAACCTACAAAAGAGCAAGAAATGACTACCTAAGTAAAAGGAGAGAGGCAGAGAAAGATTATGAGAGGGACATCACCAGGAAGGCGAAAGAAAATCCCAAGCTTTTCCACAGCTTTATCAGAGGAAAACTGAAGGTAAAAGAACAGGTTTTAAGGCTAAAGAGAGCGGATGGAAGCATCACTGAGACGGACGAAGAGATCTGCAAAGAATTGAACAAGGAGTTTCAGTCAGTATTTACAGTAGAAAATACCCCACCCCCTCAGATTGCAGTGATAGAAGCTCAAGGGCCGGTATTAGAGAACATCAACCTTACAACCACAGAGGTATGCAAAGCGCTGATGGATTTAGATGTTCATAAAGCTACAGGTCCTGATGACATATCCCCTCATGTGCTTAAAAAATGCGCAAACACAATATCAGTGGCACTAAGTATCATATTTAAGGAGTCATTGGAGTCGGGGGAGATTCCAAGATGCTGGAAACAAGCAAATGTGATACCTATCTTCAAAAAGGGAAGGAGGGATACGGCTCTGAACTATAGACCAGTTTCCTTGACCAGCATAGTTTGCAAAGTTATGGAGAAACTACTAAGGAAACATATCTCTCTTCACTTGGAATCCTTCAACTTTTTGTCAGTGAGGCAACATGGCTTCAGAGAAGGAAGATCAACAGTAACAAACTTATTAGAATTTTATGATGAGGTAAGCCAAATCTTACAGGAAAGAGAGGGCTGGGCAGATTGCATATTCCTAGACTTCCAGAAAGCGTTTGACACTGTTCCACATGGGAGACTTATTAGGAAGCTGCAATCAATGGCTAGAATAGGTGGAAATGTCTTGGAATGGATAAAAACTTACTTAGAAGGAAGGGAACAGAGGGTTAGAGTAAGACACTCAGTGTCTGAATGGAGAAGAGTTAGTAGTGGAGTTCCACAGGGTTCAGTTTTAGGGCCACTTTTGTTCCTTGTATATGTAAATGACCTACCAGAGTCTGTAAATTCATTCATGAATATGTTTGCAGATGATGCAAAGATTGTGAAGAAAGTAAAAAACGAGAACAATGGTAGAGAACTTCAGGAGGATCTAAATAATCTGCATGAGTGGTCAGAAAAGTGGCTAATGAAATTCAATACCTCAAAATGTAAGGTAATGAGAATGGGTACAAGTGCAAGAAGGCCCAAGCTTGACTACTCGGTGGCTGGAGTACAACTTCAGGAGACAGAAAATGAGAGAGATCTAGGAGTAAACATATTGGCAGATTTGTCTCCAGAAATACATATAAATGGCGTAGTAAGGGCAGCATATGCATTCTTATCAAATGTAAGGGTAGCCTTCAGGCACATGGACAAGGAAATGTTCAGAAATATTTATGTAACCTATGTGAGGCCAAAACTCGAATATGCAGCCCCCTTTTGGAATCCGCACTTGAAAAAGCACATAGCTAAGCTTGAAAAAGTTCAAAGACATGCCACGAAACTGGTGCCAGAAATACGCAATCTCGGTTATGATGAGAGGCTGAGGGAATTAGACTTGCCATCACTCGAAGCTAGAAGAGTAAGGGGGGATATGGTGACAGTCTTTAAATTCCTTCATGGTTATGATAGAGTGGATAGGGATCGATATTTCGATATGGCTGGCTCTAGAACTAGAGGTCATAGTTTGAAGCTTCGGAAGAAAACTTGTTTGCAGGATGTAAGGAAATACTTTTTCAGTGTAAGAGTAGTTGATAATTGGAATTCGCTAAGCGAGGAGGTAGTTAATGCTACCTCAATCCATAGTTTTAAGGACAGGTATGATAAGTATCACTAAGTCTAAAAATGGAACCGATCAGGAGACGGGAAGATACGAGCTTTGGGCTCTTTCCCGTAAACACAATTAGGTAATCACAATTAGGTAATCACACACACACACACACACACACACACACACACAGAGGAGGAGAGTTTCTTCATTCCGCATATCTCAAGATTGAGTAACAATGAAAAGGGCTTCCCTTTCTATTAAGATTATTCGGTCAGCATCCATTAACTTCGTTAAAAATGGGTGGATTTGGTTGTTAGTCTGCCTGTGGTTGATGTAGTTGTTGGTCAGTATATATACAGGAGCGTGAATAAATTTCGCACGATTAAAATTATTTATTTGCTCCTGAGTTTGTTTGCCATTTTTTGTAAACAGATTGCACGAGTAGTCTGATGTATAATAATTGGTCTGAATGTTTTACTTATGATTAGGAGACCTATTAATATTATTATTATTATTATTATTATTATTATTATTATTATTATTATTTTATTAGTGTTATTATTATTATTATTATTATTATTATTATTTTTATTAGTGTTATTATTATTATTATTATTGTTGTTGTTGTTGTTGTTGTTGTTGTTGTTGTTGTTGTTGTTGTTGTTGTTGTTGTTGTTGTTGTCGTCGTCGTCGTCGTCGTCGTCGTCGTCGTCGTCGTCGTTATTATTATTATTATTATTATTATTATTATTATTATTATTATTATTATTATTATTATTATTATTATTATTATTATTTCCATGTAATAATTTTGGTCGCTAAGACTGTTTTTAAGATAGTAAATTCTGTTTTCATCTGTGTAATTTAATATGTATAAGAATAATTGTTGTTTATGTATAGTAACTATTGAGTAATCTTTAAATAATCGAAAATTCATATACATATACACTAACATCTCATCAACTTAGCCACAGGGCAGAGTGATTAGTGTTAAAATATGACATTTTTTCAAAGCAAACATTCAATATTCAACGAAATCGAAATATTGGTCTCTAAATATCTAAGTTTGAGGATACTCTTGAATACATTATATTGCTTATCAGACCGATAAGGCTTCACACAACTCGTCAGATGTATTATTGATAAGGTAATATGGACTAAGAGACAAGATAAAAACCTACTCGAGATAAGGATGCTCTTCTACTTCGCTCTGAAGAGAGGAGAAGAAAAAAAAAATTATGTTCTAGGGTATGTATGTTGATGGAGATCACTGGGTTTGAAAGTATATAAAAAAAGTAATTTCTCCTTTTTCTGGTGAGTAATCTTGGTCTTACTTATACAATATGCGTAAAATATCTGGAGTTCATTTGTCAGGTAGAAATTTTATGTAAATTCATGTTCGTTAAGAGAACATTGGAAAAAAAAAAACTTATTCAATTTCTGAACTCAACCATTTTCCATAACATATCCATAAATGTCAGTGAATAACAACCTTACTCACCATTTCAAAAACTTTTTTTCCTCTATTATTATCATCTGAAGAGAGTTATAGGACGGGTATAAGTTTATCACAACAAATATAGTCTGCTGAGTTCACAGGGATTACCTTGGAAGGGAGTCCCACTACCCTCTTTATTTCTTATCCCAACAGTTGTTGGCCAAAGTCTTTGTATTCATTTTTTTATTTTTTTTTATTTTTTTTTATATTTATTCAGATAACTATACATGGGGTGCCCATGTGCATATGTCCCCATGTACAGTTATCGGAATAAATAAAAAAAATAAAATAAAAAGATGTTCTCTCGATGCTTATTTTGTCGTATGGAAATTCATGGCACACATGTACTGCCATGAAATTTCATTTCATCATTGCAAACCTTGGCAATCATCCTACCTGACAGGTCAGGCTTTGGCAGTCTTACATTTCTATAGATGACATTTATGATTTGAGTTGCCAAAAGAATTTTTTGTTTAGTTAAATATTGGCAAACCTCATTTTGATAGTCAATTACCAGTGTCATTGTCAAGATAAATCTCTCTCTCTCTCTCTCTCTCTCTCTCTCTCTCTCTCTCTCTCTCTCTCTCTCTCTCTCTCTCTCTCTCTCTCTCTCTCTCTCTCTCTCTCTCTCTCTCTCTCTCTCTCTCTCTCTCTCTCTCTCTCTCTCTCTCTCTCTCTCTCTCTCTCTCTCTCTCTCTCTCTCTCTCTCTCTATCTATCTATCTATCTATCTATCTATCTATCATCGAGTTTCTTTGACATTTCTTCCTAGTATATTAAAACACAGGAAACATACAGCAATTTGCATATAGGGCTTACCATTAATACTATTTCATTGTTTCATGTTACCACTAAAACCCTAAAAATGCCATTTCATTCATCAATATTCCACCATCGCCTATTTTACTCTGGTACGTGCTTCAGCATTTATTAAGGTATGTTCTGCTCGGTGCAATTATTGCTCAACGATGATCGTCCTTGGCTCAACGATGATCGTCAAACGATTGTCTAGAGCACTAACTCTTTGTTTTTGAATGGGGCTTGTTTTGCTTCGAGCGCCCTATTCAAAAACTAGAAATTAGAGCTCTAGAGAATTGTTTAACGATCACCGTTGAGCCATGAACGATCATCATTGAGCGATAATCGCATTAAATATGGTGGACTCCTTAAGATATAACCTAATTATATGTGACTCTTCAAGGCAATTACATTTGGGTCAGTCGTCTGGACCTTATCGGTAATTGCGTAGGAAGGTTAGAGCAAGGTCATATGGAATCTTCATTTTGTAAGTGATAATAATAATAATAATAATAATAATAATAATAATAATAATAATAATAAGAAGAAGAAGAAGAAGAAGAAGAAGAAGAAGTCACTGTGGCTCAAGCGGTAACGTCCGCGACTCTGAGGCGTCAGGTCGAGGGTTCGCGCCCCGTCACGGTCTGAGGTTATTAAGGGCATGCACTCAGGGTAAAGATTACATCTGCCTAAACAAGTCCTTCGCAAGAAGGCAACCGTCCTAGCCCTTGGTTAAAAAAAGGGAGTCCATGACGTAAAACCTGAACAATAATAATGATAATAATAATAATAATAATAATAATAATAATAATAATAATAATAATAATAATAATAAAGATAATAATATAATAATAATAACCATAATAATAATAATAATAATAATAATAATAATAATAATAATAATAATAATATAATAATAATAATAATAATAATAATAATAATAATAATAATAATAATAATAATAATAATAATAATAATAATAATAATAATAATAATAACAAATCCCCATATCAGCAAAATGAACATCCGTATCTCTTAACAGAGAAAACAAAAATACCCTATCTTGGCTTATCTTCATGTGTACTGTTTCTGTTCCACTGGACAGTATAGAAGAAAAAAATACTATGGATGGATGGATTCGGTTTTACGTCATGAACTCCCTTTTCTACTAAGGGCTAGGAAGGTTGCCTTCTTACGAAGGACTTGTTTTGGCAGATGTAATCGTTACCCTGAGTGCATGCCCTTACTAACCTCAGTCCGTGACGAGGCGCGAACCCTCGACCTGCCGCCTCAGAGTCGCAGACGCTACCATTTAGCCACGGAGACTACAGAAGAAAAAATACTATGAATAGTGCTTATACAGAATATGTAGAGATCGTACAATATTATGTTTGTGTGATAATTTCTTATATGAATACGTTTATACTATATGTTCTTTGGGTTATATATCACGGTGTTGGATAGAGACTGCACCATTACACTCTCTCTCTCTCTCTCTCTCTCTCTCTCTCTCTCTCTCTCTCTCTCTCTCTCTCACACACACATACACACACACATGACTGGTTAGGACACCTCGATCGTAATTCTTCCTTCAGTCATTGTTCTTTTCTGTGCCTACATCAACTCTGAATGAAGGATGTAAAATGTTGGGTGCATTGAAAGGAGTGATGAAGAATAGAGGGTTGGAAATGAATGTTAAGAAAGTTTTGTATGAGAAAGTGGTTGTGCCAACTGTGATGTATGGATCAGAGTTATGGGGTATGAAAGTAAGTGAGAGACGGAAACTAAATGTGTTTGAGATGAAATGCCTGAGGAGTATGATTGGTGTATCTCGATTGGATAGGGTTAGGAATGAAGTGGTGAGAGCAAGAACGGGTGTGAAGAGAGAAATTGCAGCCAGAGTAGATATGAATGTTCTGAGATGGTTTGGCCATGTGGAAAGGATGGGTGATGAAAGGCTGCTGAAAAAGGTGATGAATGCGAGAGTTGATGGGAGAAATGCTAGAGGGAGGCCTAGGTTTGGATGGATGGATGGAGTAAGGAGAGCCCTGACTGATAGGAGGATGGATGTGAGGGAAGCAAGCGAGCGTGCTACGAATAGGAATGAGTGGCGAGCGATTGTGACGCGGCTCTGATGGGCATCTGCTGTTACCATGGGGCTGCATCTTACAGAGATAGCCCTGTGGTAGGGGCAGTAGGAGGAGCTGGCAGTTGTGAAGCGACACAGGTTGTGGAAGAGCCCGGAGGATGGGCTGTGGCACTCCAGCAGTGCCATCTGAACGGTCGCTAG
>JAXCGZ010007548.1:265000-290000 GCA_037179515.1 Halocaridina rubra | reverse complement strand
ATATACACTTTTCACGAGATGTACTCACAATTACCGTGTCATCCATATTAAAAGAGTATGTAAATTTCCCCCCAAAAATCATCATTTCCCACTCTTTCTTTAATAATTCTCACCATTTTATCCATATAAATGACAAACAAAATGCAGCTCGTAGGAGCTCCTTGGCGTATACCTATAGATGTTGTTATTATGGCAGATTTTAACACACTTTTTTGTACATGAATAAATATTTTGGATAGCTGACAACATAATCCTTCCACAACCCACCGACTTGATTAATTCATATTTTGGTACCCTGTCGTACGCCTTACTAAAATCCACAAAAACTATATACAAGTTTTGCTTCTTGCAAGCAGCATAATCCATCAGTAACCTTACAGCCAAAATCTGCTCTATACACCCTCTGCCCTTTTGAGCTCCGGCCTGACACTTATCTATATTAAACCATAAACTTAACCGTTTCTTCAAAAGCATATCAAAGATTTTTGCCAAGGTGTTCATTATACTTATGCCCCTATAATTTCCGCAATCTCTTCTATCCCCAGATTTAAATAAAGTGATCAATTTATTGTGGCACCAAGAAAATGGCTAAAGGACATTTAAAAAAAGGAAATTAAAAATTGTGAGGAAAAAGGATAATCATGTCTGTGGTAACATCGCAAATAAGTCTGGACACATTCCAATATATATATATATATATATATATATATATATATATATATATATATATATATATATATATATATATATATATTTTTTTTTTTTTTTTTTTTTTTTTTTTTTTTTTTTTTTTTTTTTTTTTTGCCATGTCTAACTCTTGAGCAGTAAAGGGATCATCCAATATAGGAATATTAGGTGAGGAAGACACATCAATGATTTGATTAGGATTAACTGTCGAAGGATTAAACAAATTTTCGAAATGCAATTTGAAATTGACATCTTCAGGTTGCACATCATTGGGTTCCACCACATTGCCATTCCATTTGATAGATAATTTTTGGATAAATTTTTTCAAATATTCTCCTCCATCGAGGGTGGTCTTGATCCCATCCATTAAACTCTAACTCCCCAGATTGAAAAACTCTGCAGTCTCTTGCTATATATATATATATATATATATATATATATATATATATATATATATATTATATATATATATATATATATATATATATATATATATATATATATAGTGTATTGACAAAGTATTACAAAAGTATTAAAAAAAAATATTAATTTTTTTCTTTTTGCACAAAATAGCATTAGTAATAGAAACAATATTTTGTCCATCAAAAAATCTTAGCCTAAAGAACAATACAAATATTCTCACAAACTTACCAACAAAAGTAAATAATCATATTTATCTTAATGCTTAATTCTGAAATACAGTTAGAAGAATAGAATACATCCAAATATTACAAATTAGCCTATACATACAAAAAAAATCAATGCTTTCCTCATTACAAGGTTGAATCTCTTCCTTATCTGTACAACTTTAGTACTTCATAAATATACTGACACAACTCGGTAATATGAAGCTCTTCATTCAAAAGTGATTGGACACTCAGATAGTTTAACTTCCTTCCAGTGACTCAGTCGTTTGTAGTATCTAATTTTGCGAATCCTGACTCTCTGGAACAAGGTCCTCGGACTTTTCCGTTTCTTCGTCTTCATTTGTGCTGGAAGTTGGGGGGGGGGTCTTCTGTTATTTTGGCGAAGGTCATTTCATAGTGGTGCCCTGTTGGAGTTGACAGCGGTATCAAAGGCGATTCCGAAGACAAAAAAGATAAATGCATTAGCTGTCGTAATGCCGGTCATATTTGCCGGAAAAGCTCTGTCCTTTAATGCTGGAAAACAGTCGTCGTTGTTCATGAAGTTGTAATTCGTTGTGTGCCCAACCTTTGTTAGATCCGTTGGTAGGGGTAGTTGGAATGATATGGTATAGGCACATTAAATGTTTGGGTCATGTCGACTTTTATAGGCACTGAGAGTTAATAATTGTACCGAAAATCATCCCTGCTACTGAAGATCTTAATGCCATTAATCCTTCCTTAACAATCGCAGTCTCTTTGACCTTTGTCGTTGCCGATCAAAGTACAGAGACCGCGCTAAGGATTATTGCTCTAAAAATAAACATTAAAGCTCGCCGCCTGCTTCCTGAGAAAAGATCAGAGATTTTCACCTTCGTTTGTTCTTGCCACTGACCGATGGGTGAGTAGATAGGTCAAAAGGAATTGTAAAAGAAATAAAGTGAGAAAAAATAATTCATATATACTCTCTACTTATTTCAATATGGTATAAAGTAATTTTAAAATAAAATTCGGCCAAATGGTTTGGCCATGGAAGTCTAATTTATTTACGGCCAGTCATTTTTGTATACGGCCAAATTTAAGGAATCTGGCCGCAAAAACGGCCATCTGGCAATCCTGTTTCCCCCAGCCTCACTCGTGGATTCGTTTTCGCATTTAATTCAACTCCCAATCTCATTCGGGACCAACAATAACCAGATAAAAGCTGTAAGGTCTGTTTCCCTTTTAAGACCTTCTGTGGTGTAGTTGGTAGCGCCTTGGCTTAGTAACTGTAAGTCCCAGGTTCAAGCCCCGGTCGGGGTAGAAATGATTCATATATATATATATATATATATATATATATATATATATATATATATATATATATATATATATATATATATATATTTTTTTTTTAAGAGTGTGACACCGGGACAGGCAGAAACTGCCCTCATCGACAAAGGCCCGGGCACGAGAAAATACCAAGACGAAGGAAAAGAAAAAGTTAAGGGCAAGGCAGAGATGAGGTAATGTCACACAAAGGAAAACGACAGACAGAAAAAACAGTCAAAGTAAAGAGGACCCAGAGATATGGAGGACTAGGCTCTGAGATGACGATAGATCTGCTTTTTGAAGGATGAAAGGTCATAAGAACTAGGAAAGACAGAAGGAGGAAGAGAGTTCCAGAGTCTGGAGGTAGATGGGAAGAAGCAGTCGCTGCACCGACCAATCCGCGAGCTACAAATCTCCTCACAGTACCTGTGAGATGAGGCCGCTTGGCGAGTGTTACGCGGCCTCGGCAGTGGAGGAGGGATGCAACTCGCCAACTCATCAGAGCAGCGATGGAAGTAGTAGCGATAGAAAAGCGAAAGGGAAGATACCTTACGGCGAAGAGAGAGAGAATCCAAGTTAGAAGTAAGAGAAGGATCATTAATAAGTCTGACTGCCTTAGATTCAACCCTATCAAGAAGATAAGTAAAGGAAGAAGCACCCCAAATGTGTGAGCAGTATTCTAAGCAGGGGCGGATAAGACCTTTGTAAATTTTAAGTAACTGCAATGAGGAAAAGTAATAACGAAAACGAAACAAAACCCCCAATTTTTTGGATGAAGATTTAGAAATTTGGATTATGTGATTCCTCCAAGACAAGTTAGAGGCTATGTGGATTCCTAATATATTGATAGAGTTAAGAGGGTAAATTTCATTAGTTTCGAAGACAATAGGGTTATCTGGAGGAGAAGAAGATAAAGAGATAGCCAGAAACTGTGTCTTGGAGGCATTGAATTTAACTAAATTTTGAGTGCCCCATTCAGATACTCTCTGCAAATCGGAGTTAAGAGTAGAAGAAAGAGTGATACGAGATTGATTACGAGTAACAGATGAAGGTTGTGAAGAAAAGGCAGAGGAAAAGTGAAGGGTAGAGTCATCGGCAAAGGCATGAAGAAGAGAGGAAGATGGGGACTGTAGAAGATCATTGATGAAGAGAAGGAAGAGAGTAGGTGAAAGAACAGAGCCCTGTGGAACACCACTGGACACAGAGAAAGGGCTAGATGTCGCGCCATCAACAACTACAGATATAGAACGGTCAGTAAGAAAACTGGAAATCAGAGAACAGAAAGAAGGGGTAAAGCCATAGGCAGGGAGTTTGGCCAACAGAGCCTTGTGCCAGACTCTGTCAAAAGCCTTAGAGATATCAAGGGCGACGACAAAGGATTCCCCATAGTTCCTCAGAGAAGATGACCATACATGAGTAAGATAGGACAGGAGATCACCAGTGGATCTTGCCTTGCGGAAGCCGTACTGGTGATCGGAGATAAGTGAGTTAGATTCAAGGCGTTTCAAGAAGTGAGCATTGAGCAAAGTTTCGAAAACTTTAGCAATAGAGGAGGTTAGAGCAATAGGTCGGTAGTTAGAAGGAATAGAGCGGTCACCCTTCTTAGGAACAGGTTGAACTAGAGCATGCTTCCAAGATGAAGGATAGATACTGGTTGACAGAATGAGGCGAAAAAGACGGCAAAGCACGGGAGCCAGTTCATCTGCAAATTCCTTAAGGAACCTTGCAGGGATACCATCGGGACCAGATGCCTTGTTTGTCTTTAGAGAGCGAAGAACCTTATGAACTTTGCGTGAAGAAAGGATAAGGGAGGGCATAGGGTTAGAGAGGGGAAAAGACTGAAGAACAGGTGTGCTGGAATCGTTGATAGAAGAGTTGGCAGAAAAATGAGAGCCAAAGAGAGTGGCTTTGTCAGTGGGAGAGCAAGCTATAGAACCATCAGAACGAATGAGAGGGGGAAAGCTTGAGTTACAGAAGTTTTTGGAGAGGTTTTTGGCTAAGGACCAGAAGCATTTGTCAGTGGGAGAGGAGTTAAGGTCATCAACTTTCCTTCTTATAAAGGAAGCCTTAGACCTTCGAATCTGAGCTGTACAGCGATTCCTAGCTATAATAAAAGCAGAGCGAGTTAAATCGGAAGGAGAGGCTTGGTAAGATCGGTGAGCCTGATTCCTAGCCTGGATAGCCATGGAGCAGGCACGGTCAAACCAAGGTTTAGGGGGAGAGAAAGTTTTTGTAGAAGAGGGGATGTACGCCTCCATTCCCGCGGTCATGATCTCGGCAACTTTTACAGCTACCATATCAGGGTTGCGGGACCGAAAGCAGTAGTCATCCCATGGAAAGTCAAAGAGAAAGTTACGGGTAGTTGGAATGATATGGTATAGGCACATTAAATGTTTGGGTCATGTCGACTTTTATAGGCACTGAGAGTTAATAATTGTACCGAAAATCATCCCTGCTACTGAAGATCTTAATGCCATTAATCCTTCCTTAATATATATATATATATATATATATATATATATATATATATATATATATATATATATATATATATATATATATATATATATATATATATATATATATATATATATATATATATATATATATATATATATATATATATATATTATTTCAGTGTATAAATACCCCGATTTATTTGTAGCAGTTAGTTACCATTCGTATAGAAGTGGACACAAACATATTGGAGATGGGGGATTAAAGCTGAATGCCCAACATAATAACCTGCTGTGGGATCGAACCCGAATTAGTCGTTCTCCAACTCGCGCACTCTAACACTGAGCTACACAGCCCCTAATATATATATATATATATATATATATATATATATATATATATATATATATATATATATATATATATATATATATATATATATATATATATATATAATATATATATATATATATATATATATATATATATATATATATATATATATATATATATATTATATATATATATATATATATACCTTAGCTGTTTCCCCCTTTAATTGGGGGGTAGCCGACATCAAAAAAGGAAAACAGTTTGGGGAGAAGTTATTCTCCCCTCTACTCCCCTTCTTCTTTGACGTCTCACAGGAGGTTGGTACAAGGGGGGGATTCCTAGTCCCCCCGCCCCGTCCACTTTTAGTCGCCTTTTACGACACGCAGGGAATACGGTGAGGCTATTCTTTGCTATTGTGCCTCCCCACAGGGCACAGGATATATATATATATATATTTATATATATATATATATATATATATATATATATATATATATATATATATATATATATATATATATATATATATATATATATATATATATATATATATATATATATATATATATATATATATATATATATATATATATATATATATATATATATATACATGTGTACACACATACATATACGTATATATACAGATACACACACACACACACACACACACACACACACACACACACACACACACATATATATATATATATATATATATATATATATATATATATATATATATATATATATATATATATATAAAAGTTTATATTCACTGCAACATACGTAATTATATATTATTTTTTGAGACTTAATATCTATATCTCAACTGCATCTTTACAAGGTAAGACCCAACCTCTGGTGGGTGGCCCATTCAAGAATCCACTGGGGGAACAAGTCAATCTCAACTTAGTGCCGGTTCCAAGCCCAGATCACGGTAAGTGTCGGTGCCAGGAAGAGCATGCGGCCGTAAAATTAAGCTATACCAACACAAGCTCCAACAGGGTAGTGCAAACAGCGATATATTCTTCATACTTAGATGCATCCCTTGACGTATTATACTAAGGTGTATTACTGAATTCCTTATCTTAAAGTGAATACTCCGAAATTTCATCCTAAGGTGTATTACTCTCTCTCTCTCTCTCTCTCTCTCTCTCCTCTCTCTCTCCTCTCTCTCTCTCTCTCTCTCTCTCTCTCTCTCTCTCTCTCTCTCTCTCTCTCTCTCTCTCTCCCCATCTGAAGACCAAGTCTTCGAAAAACCTATATCCGAGTAGTATTTCTGGAAAGACCTAATTTCCTCAACAGAAGATGCTTCTTTCTACTCTGTCTTCATCATTGATATCAAAACATAGCATAACTTCAATACTTGTGTAAAGTTTGCTGTCCTTTCTGGTGTCATTACCATTCAATAAATGTACGATAATTCTTTTTCTCTGCTTCATATAACCAGATTCCTCGGAAGAGCACCGAGGAACATAAAGCCTTAAACACTGGTCGCTGAAGACTTACATTTGGAAAAAATTATCGTCTTCTCTGGAAGCGGAGAACTTTCCTATTCGTCAGTGTTTGCTTGTGTGCCGGACTATAGAAGCTTGCAGCCTACGAGAACTCACAAACCTAGAAACAAGTCTTCAAGCAACCTATATCTAACCTGCACTACAACGTGGATATTGGGAAGATAGTATTTCTCCGATGTGTGTAAAGTTTGCAAGGAGGGCGCCGCCGGGTTTGCTCTCTTCTGTCCTAGAGGACGCAGCCGGGCTTGCCCCCCTCCATCCCGGAGGGCGCCGCTAGGGCTTGGCCCCCTCCATCCCGGAGGGCGCCGCTAGGGCTTGGCCCCCCTAGGGATTGGCCCCCTCCATCCAGGAGGGGGCCGCTAGGGCATGGCCCCCCTAGGGCTTGGCCCCCCTCCATCCCGGAGGGGGACGCTAGGGCTTGGCCCCCCCAAGGGCTTGGCCCCCCTCCATCCCGGAGGGAGCCGCTAGGGCTTGGCCCCCTCCATCCCGGAGGGGGCCGCTAGGGCTTGCCCCCCTAGGGCTTGGCCCCCCTCCATCCCGGAGGGGGCCGCTAGGGTTGGCCCCCTAGGGTTGGCCCCCTCCATCCCGGAGGGGGCCGCTAGGGCATAGCCCCCCTAGGGCTTGGCCCCCCTCCATCCCAGAGGGGGACGCTAGGGCTTGGCCCCCCCAAGGGCTTGGCCCCCCTCCATCCCGGAGGGAGCCGCTAGGGCTTGGCCCCCTTCCATCCCGGAGGGGGCCGCTAGGGCTTGGCCCCCCTAGGGTTTGGCCCCCCTCCATCCCGGAGGGCGCCGCTAGGGCTTGGCCCCCCTCCATCCCGGAGGGCGCCGCTAGGGCTTGGCCCCTCTCCATCCCGGAGGGCCCCGCTAGGGCTTGGCCCCCCTCCATCCCGGAGGGCGCCGCTATATATATATATATATATATATATATATATATATATATATATATATATATATATATATATATATATATATATATATGTATGTATGTGTGTATATACGTATATATAGATAAGTACAAACTGTTAACATACAGCACTAAATAGTAGGGAAGCCCATCAGTGAAACAAAATTTGTGGGGCGGTGCTGTATTTCGGATCCTAGCTGGGTCCCTTCTCAAGCACAACGTTGTGCTTGAGAAGGGATCCGGTTGGGGTCCGAAATGTAGCATTGTTTTGTGGGTTTTGTTTCACTGATGGGCTTCCTTACTATTTATATATGTGTATATGTGTGTATGTGTGTGTATATATATGTATATATGTATATATATATATATATATATATATATATATATATATATATATATATATATATATATATATATATATATATATATATATAAATAAAACAGACAGGAGTTGTTTTGCCCCTGGAGATGTTGGAGGTAAGAACAGATTAAATTTGACAGTAAAGAAAAATTAATTACAGACGCTCTCTCTCTCTCTCTCTCTCTCTCTCTCTCTCTCTCTCTCTCTCTCTCTCTCTCTCTCTCTCTCTCTCTCTCTCTCTCTCTCTCTATATATATATATATATATATATATATATATATATATATATATATATATGTGTGTGTGTGTGTGTGTGTGTGTGTGTGTGTGTGATTACCTAATTGTGATTACCTAATTGTGTTTACGGGAAGGAGCCCAAAGCTCGTATCTTCCGTGTGTGTATGTATATATATATATATATATATATATATATATATATATATATATATATATATATATATATATATATATATATATATATGTGTGTGTGTGTGTGTGTGTGTGTGTGTGTGTGTGTGTGTGTGTGTGTGTGTGTGTATATGCACACACACACACAAAGACATGCCACGAAACTGGTGCCAGAAATACGCAATCTCGGTTATGATGAGAGGCTGAGGGAATTAGACTTGCCATCACTCGAAGCTAGAAGAGTAAGGGGGGATATGGTGACAGTCTTTAAATTCCTTCATGGTTATGATAGAGTGGATAGGGATGGATATTTCGATATGGCTGGCTCTAGAACTAGAGGTCATAGTTTGAAGCTTCGTAAGAAAACTTCTTTGCAGGATGTAAGGAAATACTTTTTCAGTGTAAGAGTAGTTGATAATTGGAATTGGCTAAGCGAGGAGGTAGTTAATGCTATCTCAATCCATAGTTTTAAGGACAGGTACGATAAGTATCACTAAGTCTAAAATGGAACCGATCAGGAGACGGGAAGATACGAGCTTTGGGCTCTTTCCCGTAAACACAATTAGGTAATCACATGCTATCTAGTTATTTATGTATTTACCTCATACGAAAAATTTCCGGCCGAGGGCAAAATTATTAATACACATACCCTTTTTCAGTTACTGTTCAGGTTCCAGGAGTTGTGAATTTTGCATATGCTTTTTCAGTTACTTTTCAGGTTTAAGCAAGAGTGAATTTTGCTAAGATTGCAAATTAAAGAGTCTTCCCTCAGTGACCTCATCTACACAACGTAAGTACTGTATATTCATTCTTGAGTGTAATTTGCATAATAGTTTTGTTACGTCTAGTCATGTATGATAATGTTTATTGAAGTTTCAGTAAATTTGGCTTGAATATATACAGTATTTATTGATAATTTTTGGGGGATGTCATTCTTTCATGAACATTGCTTGATATTTTTGTAAATGCTTTTAAATATGCTACAAAATTAAGACAATTAGCTTAATAATGAATAGACGCCTTATATATTGATAGATTTTATAAATTTGTTAATATATTATAAATAGACTGTTTTATTTATTTATTTATCTATGGACCTCCTAGGTGAGCTGCTACTTCCATCCCAGCAGCATTTTCCCTATGTTTTATTGGGTCGCTGTTTGCACTACCCTGTTGGAGCTTGTGTTGGTATAGCTTAATTTTACGGCCGCATGCTCTTCCTGGCACCGACGCTTACCGTGATCTGGGCTTGGAACCGGCACTAAGTTGAGATTGATTTGTTCCCCCAGTGGATTCTTGAATGGGCCACCCACCAGAGGTTGGGTCTTACCTTGTAAAGATGCAGTTGAGAATATAAATATTAAGTCTCAAAAAAATAACATTCAATTACGTATGGTGCAGTGAATATAAACTTTGTTTTATATATATATATATATATATATATATATATATATATATATATATATATATATATATATATATATATATATATATATATATATGTGTGTATATGTATATGAATGTGTATATATATATATATATATATATATATATATATATATATATATATATATATATATATATATATATATATATATATATATATATATATATATATATATATGTATATATATATATATATATATATATATATATATATATATATATATATATATATATATATATATATATATATATCCTGTGCCCTGTGGGGCGGGCACAATATCAAAGAATAGCCTCACCGTATTCCCTGCGTGTCGTAAAAGGCGACTAAAAGTGGACGGGGCGGGGGGACTAGGAAACCCCCCCCCTTGTACCAACCTCCTGTGAGACGTCAAAGAATAAGGGGAGTAGAGGGGAGAATAACTTCTCCCCAAACTGTTTTCCTTTTTTGATGTCGGCTACCCCCCAATTAAAGGGGAAAACAGCCAAGGTATATATATATATATATATATATATATATATATATATATATATATATATATATATATATATATATATATATATATATATACCTTTGAATCCGTTGCCAATGTGAGCTTTGACTTGAAAATAATCTTACAAGATAGGAGAGTAAGTGGTTTACAAACTTCCTCCTATTGCATATCTTACAAATGTGTGTCATTAAAACAGTCAAAATGTTTTCGCACGACAATTTCTTCTTTAATATGAGGATTACAACAAATGCCCATGCACGTAACCTACTTGTGAGTGGGCATAATGCTACCATAACATATCTATGCATAATTTTTTATCTTCCGTCATTCAGACCAGCTCTGCATGTATGTGTGTGTATTTCGCAAGTAAGGATTGAAGACATAGCCTGCTATTTGCTATCAAGCCCTAGCGTTGATGGTGTGGATGAGGGGGGGATTGCGAGAGAGAGAGAGAGAGAGAGAGAGAGAGAGAGAGAGAGAGAGAGAGGGGGGGGGTCCCCAAGGGATGAAGAACAATAGTCTAATGTGTGATTACCTAATTACCTAATTGTGATTACCTAATTGTGTTTACGGGAAAGAGCCCAAAGCTCGTATCTTCCCGTCTCCTGATCGCTTCCATTTTATACTTAGTCATACTTATCATACCTGTCCTTAACACTATGGATTGAGATAGCATTAACTACCTCCTCGCTTAGCGAATTCCAATTATCAACTACTCTTACACTGAAAAAGTATTTCCTTACATCCTGCAAAGAAGTTTTCTTACGAAGCTTCAAACTATGAACTCTAGTTCTAGAGCCAGCCATATCAAAATATCCATCCCTATCCACTCTATCATAACCATGAAGGAATTTAAAGACTGTCACCATATCCCGCCTCACTCTTCTAGCTTCGAGTGATGGTAAGTCTAATTCCCTCAGCCTCTCATCATAACTGAGATTGCGTATTTCTGGCACCAGTTTCGTGGCATGTCTTTGAACTTTTTCAAGCTTAGCTATGTGCTTTTTCAAGTGCGGATTCCAAAAGGGGCTGCATATTCGAGTTTTGGCCTCACATAGGTTACATAAATATTTCTGAACATTTCCTTGTCCATGTGCTTGAAGGCTACCCTTACATTTGATAAGAATGCATATGCTGCCCTTACTATGCCATTTATATGTATTTCTGGAGACAAATCTGCCAGTATGTGATTACCTAATTGTGTTTACGGGAAAGAGCCCAAAGCTCGTATCTTCCCGTCTCCTGATCGCTTCCATTTTATACTTAGTCATACTTATCATACCTGTCCTTCACACTATGGATTGAGATAGCATTAACTACCTCCTCGCTTAGCGAATTCCAATTATCAACTACTCTTACACTGAAAAAGTATTTCCTTACATCCTGCAAAGAAGTTTTCTTACGAAGCTTCAAACTATGAACTCTAGTTCTAGAGCCAGCCATATCAAAATATCCATCCCTATCCACTCTATCATAACCATGAAGGAATTTAAAGACTGTCACCATATCCCCCCTCACTCTTCTAGCTTCGAGTGATGGTAAGTCTAATTCCCTCAGCCTCTCATCATAACTGAGATTGCGTATTTCTGGCACCAGTTTCGTGGCATGTCTTTGAACTTTTTCAAGCTTAGCTATGTGCTTTTTCAAGTGCGGATTCCAAAAGGGGGCTGCATATTCGACTTTTGGCCTCACATAGGTTACATAAATATTTCTGAACATTTCCTTGTCCATGTGCCTGAAGGCTACCCTTACATTTGATAAGAATGCATATGCTGCCCTTACTATGCCATTTATATGTATTTCTGGAGACAAATCTGCCAGTATGTGATTACCTAATTGTGTTTACGGGAAAGAGCCCAAAGCTCGTATCTTCCCGTCTCCTGATCGCTTCCATTTTATACTTAGTCATACTTATCATACCTGTCCTTAACACTATGGATTGAGATAGCATTAACTACCTCCTCGCTTAGCGAATTCCAATTATCAACTACTCTTACACTGAAAAAGTATTTCCTTACATCCTGCAAAGAAGTTTTCTTACGAAGCTTCAAACTATGAACTCTAGTTCTAGAGCCAGCCATATCAAAATATCCATCCCTATCCACTCTATCATAACCATGAAGGAATTTAAAGACTGTCACCATATCCCCCCTCACTCTTCTAGCTTCGAGTGATGGTAAGTCTAATTCCCTCAGCCTCTCATCATAACTGAGATTGCGTATTTCTGGCACCAGTTTCGTGGCATGTCTTTGAACTTTTTCAAGCTTAGCTATTTGCTTTTTCAAGTGCGGATTCCATAAGGGGGCTGCATATTCGACTTTTGGCCTCACATAGGTTACATAAATATTTCTGAACATTTCCTTGTCCATGTGCCTGAAGGCTACCCTTACATTTGATAAGAATGCATATGCTGCCCTTACTATGCCATTTATATGTATTTCTGGAGACAAATCTGCCAGTATGTGATTACCTAATTGTGTTTACGGGAAAGAGCCCAAAGCTCGTATCTTCCCGTCTCCTGATCGCTTCCATTTTATACTTAGTCATACTTATCATACCTGTCCTTAACACTATGGATTGAGATAGCATTAACTACCTCCTCGCTTAGCGAATTCCAATTATCAACTACTCTTACACTGAAAAAGTATTTCCTTACATCCTGCAAAGAAGTTTTCTTACGAAGCTTCAAACTATGAACTCTAGTTCTAGAGCCAGCCATATCAAAATATCCATCCCTATCCACTCTATCATAACCATGAAGGAATTTAAAGACTGTCACCATATCCCCCCTCACTCTTCTAGCTTCGAGTGATGGTAAGTCTAATTCCCTCAGCCTCTCATCATAACTGAGATTGCGTATTTCTGGCACCAGTTTCGTGGCATGTCTTTGAACTTTTTCAAGCTTAGCTATGTGCTTTTTCAAGTGCGGATTCCAAAAGGGGGCTGCATATTCGAGTTTTGGCCTCACATAGGTTACATAAATATTTCTGAACATTTCCTTGTCCATGTGCCTGAAGGCTACCCTTACATTTGATAAGAATGCATATGCTGCCCTTACTATGCCATTTATATGTATTTCTGGAGACAAATCTGCCAGTATGTGATTACCTAATTGTGTTTACGGGAAAGAGCCCAAAGCTCGTATCTTCCCGTCTCCTCATCGCTTCCATTTTATACTTAGTCATACTTATCATACCTGTCCTTAAAACTATGGATTGAGATAGCATTAACTACCTCCTCGCTTAGCCAATTCCAATTATCAACTACTCTTACACTGAAAAAGTATTTCCTTACATCCTGCAAAGAAGTTTTCTTACGAAGCTTCAAACTATGACCTCTAGTTCTAGAGCCAGCCATATCAAAATATCCATCCCTATCCACTCTATCATAACCATGAAGGAATTTAAAGACTGTCACCATATCCCCCCTCACTCTTCTAGCTTCGAGTGATGGTAAGTCTAATTCCCTCAGCCTCTCATCATAACTGAGATTGCGTATTTCTGGCACCAGTTTCGTGGCATGTCTTTGAACTTTTTCAAGCTTAGCTATGTGCTTTTTCAAGTGCGGATTTCAAAAGGGGGCTGCATATTCGAGTTTTGGCCTCACATAGGTTACATAAATATTTCTGAACATTTCCTTGTCCATGTGCCTGAAGGCTACCCTTACATTTGATAAGAATGCATATGCTGCCCTTACTATGCCATTTATATGTATTTCTGGAGACAAATCTGCCAGTATGTGATTACCTAATTGTGTTTACGGGAAAGAGCCCAAAGCTCGTATCTTCCCGTCTCCTCATCGCTTCCATTTTATACTTAGTCATACTTATCATACCTGTCCTTAAAACTATGGATTGAGATAGCATTAACTACCTCCTCGCTTAGCCAATTCCAATTATCAACTACTCTTACACTGAAAAAGTATTTCCTTACATCCTGCAAAGAAGTTTTCTTACCAAGCTTCAAACTATGACCTCTAGTTCTAGAGCCAGCCATATCAAAATATCCATCCCTATCCACTCTGTCATAACCATGAAGGAATTTAAAGACTGTCACCATATCCCCCCTCACTCTTCTAGCTTCGAGTGATGGTAAGTCTAATTCCCTCAGCCTCTCATCATAATTGAGATTGCGTATTTCTGGCACCAGTTTCGTGGCATGTCTTTGAACTTTTTCAAGCTTAGCTATGTGCTTTTTCAAGTGCGGATTTCAAAAGGGGGCTGCATATTCGAGTTTTGGCCTCACATAGGTTACATAAATATTTCTGAACATTTCCTTGTCCATGTGCCTGAAGGCTACCCTTACATTTGATAAGAATGCATATGCTGCCCTTACTATGCCATTTATATGTATTTCTGGAGACAAATGTGCCAGTATGTTTACTCCTAGATCTCTCTCATTTTCTGTCTCTTGAAGTTGTACTCCAGCCACCGAGTAGTCAAGCTTGGGCCTTCTTGCACTTGTACCCATTCTCATTACCATACATTTTGAAGTATTGAATTTCATTAGCCACTTTTCTGACCACTCATGCAGATTATTTAGATCCTCCTGAAGTTCTCTACCATTGTTCTCGTTTTTTACTTTCTTCACAATCTTTGCATCATCTGCAAACATATTCATGAATGAATTTACAGACTCTGGTAGGTCATTTACATATACAAGGAACAAAAGTGGCCCTAAAACTGAACCCTGTGGAACTCCACTACTAACTCTTCTCCACTCAGACACTGGGTGTCTTACTCTAACCCTCTGTTCCCTTCCTTCTAAGTAAGTTTTTATCCATTCCAAAACATTTCCACCTATTCTAGCCATTGATTGCAGCTTCCTAATAAGTCTCCCACGTGGAACAGTGTCAAACGCTTTCTGGAAGTCTAGGAATATGCAATCTGCCCAGCCCTCTCTTTCCTGTAAGATTTGGCTTACCTCATTATAAAATTCTAATAAGTTTGTTACTGTTGATCTACCTTCTCTGAAGCCATGTTGCCTCACTGACAAAAAGTTGAAGGATTCCAAGTGAAGAGAGATATGTTTCCTTAGTAGTTTCTCTATAACTTTGCAAACCATGCTGGTCAAGGAAACTGGTCTATAGTTCAGAGCCGTATCCCTCCTTCTCTTTTTGAAGATAGGTATCACATTTGCTTGTTTCCAGCATCTTGGAATCTCCCCCGACTCCAGTGACTCCTTAAATATGATACTTAGTGCCACTGATATTGTGTTTGCGCATTTTTTAAGCACATGAGGGAATATGTCATCAGGACCTGTAGCTTTATGAACATCTAAATCCATCAGCGCTTTGCATACCTCTGTGGTTGTAAGGTTGATGTTCTCTAATACCGGCCCTTGAGCTTCTATCACTGCAATCTGAGGGGGTGGGGTATTTTCTACTGTAAATACTGACTGAAACTCCTTGTTCAATTCTTTGCAGATCTCTTCATCCGTCTCAGTGATGCTTCCATCTGCTCTCTTTAGCCTTAAAACCTGTTCTTTTACCTTCAGTTTTCCTCTGATAAAGCTGTGGAAAAGCTTGGGATTTTATTTAGCCTTCCTGGTGATGTCCCTCTCATATTCTCTCTCTGCCTCTCTCCTTTTACTTAGGTAGTCATTCCTTGCTCTTTTGTAGGTTTGCCAGGCATTTATGTTTTTTCTCCTCCTATACCTTTTCCAGCATTTGTCTCTCCACTCCTTAGCTCTTTTACACCCATTATCAAACCATTTCTCTCTGGCATGAATTACACCTACTTTGGTGACAGGTATGCAGCAATCTACTATCTTCCCATATTTCTCACAAAAGATGTCATACATTTCTTGTACAGATTTGTTGTAAAATAAGGTTCTCCAGTCAATAACTGCAAAAAGCTCATTCATTTTGATGTAATCTCCTTTCGGATAGTTCCTCCTCATGTCCTCAGTGCCTCTACTCTCAGGAAGAATATCTTCAATGATATACTCCATCAACAACACACAGTGGTCACTCTTTCCAATTGGTGGTTCATACTCAATTTTTTCAATATCCAACACATTATCTGTGAACACTAGATCAAGTAGTGATGGCTCATCCCCACCCCTGGCCCTTGTTGGTTCCATTACATGTTGGTGTAGGAAATTCCCTTGTACGCAATCTAGGAATCTTGCCCCGAATGAGTCCTCACCACTGTGTGGGTCAAGATTTATCCAATCTATCTCTTTATGATTAAAGTCTCCCATAATAAAAATCCTACATTTTTTTTCCCGTGCCATGTTAACAACTGAGTTTATGACTTCAATAGTACCTATATGACTTTCCTCATAAACTTCAAGCCTATTTTGGTTCCTTGGCGGGTTGTATACAACAGTTGTGTGTGTGTGTGTGTGTGTGTGTGTGTGTGTGTGTGTGTGTGTGTGTGAGAGAGAGAGAGAGAGAGAGAGAGAGAGAGAGAGAGAGAGAGAGAGAGAGATAAACTCCCAGTGATAAGCAAGAATCTGATCTTAGAAGGAGTTAACAATAAAGTGATGAGGAGCAATTATGCTGTTTATAAAGGAATTTAAAGGACTCCCGTGATGATGGGCAAAGCACTGTTATTAAAGGGAATTAAAAAAGAAAAAAACTTGAATAGAAACTGGAGATGTTAGAGGCAGATATAGAACTCTCAGTGGTGAGCATCTTTTTCTATGCCTACATCAACACCGGATATTCGTTACACATGTCTTATTATCCCTCCCCATCTGACAAGTCACAACACTCCATCTCTGTGTCTCTTTACTTTGTTATCTTTGTGCCCAGGCCTGATGAAGGTAGTTTTATATTTATATTTTTTGGCCCGTTGTGGTGTCACATGTAAAAAAAAGAGAGAGAGAGAGAGAGAGAGAGAGAGAGAGAGAGAGAGAGAGAGAGAGAGAGAGAGAGAGAGAGAGAGAGAGAGAGAGAGAGAGGCTGACAGTAGAGGGAATATGTAAGTAATGAGAACAAAGCATCTAACATCCGAGGAAGTAAATGCAAGAGTGATAGGGACCAAGAGACTGATGATTTAAGAAAGAAAAAGGGACTTAGACTAACAAAAGGCATATAAATGCAATATAGGTGTCTGACCCTGTTGCATAGTATGGTATTCTAAAATCCAATTACAGAAAAATATGATCAGTGTTAAAGTATATATTCTCTAGAGTAGAGAAGAGATTCGTACAACCCCGATCATCCTTGCCTGTCGTAGTAGATAACTAATAGACTCGTAAAATATTTGGCAGTAATTTTCCCTTCGCTGTCTTTTCTTGACGCAAATCCGTTTATGGAACGGGTTAAGGGTAGGCAGAATGAAGCCTGCTGCAGAGTTTAAGCTGTTTACTGAGGAGGTTACTGCTGTGGCTGGTCACCACGGTGGGGGGGTTGGGGCCTGGGCCGGCTGGCGACCGCCCTATTGGTCCTCCATGACCCGTTCCACCCATCCGTGGGTGGAGAATCTAAAAACAAATTCTTTAGACCCTATTCCTAACTTTGTGGGATATGGCATCGTATGTGCCGTCGTTCATATTATTATTATTATTAATATTATTATTATTATTATTATTATTATTTGTTTATTTATATATTTATTAATAGACTCATAACGTATGAACAAAATAATCCAAGGTGTAGATACTCGAGTATATTTAGGTAGATGTTGTTGTTCCGGTTTTACGTCACGGACTCCCTTTTCTACCAAGGGCTAGGACGGTTGCCTTCTTGCGAAGGACTTGTTTTGGCAGATGTAATCCTTACCCTGAGTGCATGCCCTTACCAACCTCAGACCGTGACGTAGCGCGAACCCTCGACCTGACGCCTCAGAGTCGCGGACGCTACCGCTTGAGCCACGGTGACTACCGTGTATATTTCGGTAGATAAATACGCAGAATTTTACCGATATACACTTGTGCGATCAGGGAAGAGGGCTAGAGTCAGAAGGACCATTCGGCCGCAAAACTCTGAGCCTAAACTAACAATTTTCGCAAGACACAAGTGATAAACAGCGACCCCATATCAACATGGGAAAAGATGCTTAGAAAGAAGAGATATTATACAGTTTATAGTAATAATGAATCGGAGCTCTCGTAGTCACGGAAGGAAGGTGTACATGAAAAGGTACACACCCAGATACACCAATATCAATTTCACCCATTGCTCTCTAGTGTAGCCCTGACTTTGTAGCTGTTGCATCTGTTCTTTTTAATCATCTTCATTATTATTATTATTATTATTATTATTATTATTATTATTATTATTATTTATAACGGTTGACTATTTCTACTGCTATGTTTAGAATTGTATCATTTTAATTATCATAATTACTACTGTTACTACTACTACTAGTCTCTCTCTCTCTCTCTCTCTCTCTCTCTCTCTCTCTCTCCTCTCTCTCTCCTCCTCTCTCTCTCTCTCTCTCTCTCTCACACATACACACACACACACACACACATACACACACAAAGGGAAACGTCAGTTTTCCCTCAGAGGCTGTACAACTTCTATTGTTTTTCTGCATTCGATGAATCATCGATCGATATCGACTCCGTGGGCGGTGTTGTAGGCCTGTCTTGTCCTATTCCACCCTCTGCCTAGTAACAGCCTATAAGGTCTCGAGGAAATATGAAGGCAGTTGGAAAAAAAGGGGGGGGAGGAACCTCCCACTGCGATAATGGCGATCAGAGGATAAAGACCGAAAGGGGGAGATATGTAATGATGAATAATTACAAGAGAGGAGGGGAATAAGGCGAAGGGCATAATATGCGATTATTGAACATGGAGGGAAGCTTTCGCTCTTGCAATAATTTAAGAGTAAAGACGAAGGGAGTCTGCTTGGGATATATTCGTAAAATTTACCGAAAGGAAACGAAGCTAAGAATTCGATAATATTTTGTATTACTTTTGCTGTTACAAATGTTAGTCACCGTGGCTCAAGTGGTAGCGTCCGCGACTTTGAGGCGTCAGGTCGAGGGTTCGCGCCCCGTCACGGTCTGAGGATAGCAAGGGCATGCACTCGGGGTAGCGATTACATCTACCTAAACAAGTCCTTCGCAAGTAGGCAACCGTCCTAGCCCTTGGTAGAAAAAGGTGTCCGCGACGTAAAACCGGAACATATTTGCTATTACAAATACGTCGGGAGGTGACGGAACTGCGTTCGAGCCCACTGTGAAGCGGTAGGGAGAGCATCCTGTCTTAATTCCCAGTTTCCGTCCGTCTGTGTCCACCCTCAAATAAAAGTGACACAACAAAAACGTATAGAAATGCAATTACAGATACCCGAAGGCCGCTTTCACACCAAAGTGGACGTCACACGTGGCATACCACGTGGCACGCCAGTTGAAAACGAACATACGGAAATATGTGAAACCTTTCACAAGTGGCGTGGCACATGGGACGTGTCACGCCGCTTCTGTGTGAAAGGTTTGATATATATTTCCGGATGTTCGTTTTCAACTGGCGTGCCGTGTGTCATGCCATGTGCGACGTGCCACTTTGGTGTGAAAACGACTGGTCTCTCTCGCGATCTAAGTAGATAAGCAGACTCAAACATTTTATGAAATACCTGTCAAAACATATCCATATAAAATACAAGGCGTTATATTTTTGGCTACAGAGAGAGAAAAAAAATGGAAAAAATAGTTATATAATTGTTTGAGTAATGTCATTAGCTTTTGTTAAAAGATAGGATATAACTAGGTTAGTGCAATCTCCTAATGTGTTGTCACCATGGCTCAATTGGTAGCGTCCGCGACTCTGAGGCGTCAGGTCGAGGGTTCGCGCCCCGTCACGGTCTGAGGTTAGCAAGGTCATGCACTCAGGGTAACGATTACATCTGCCAAAACAAATCCTTCGAAAAGAGGCAACCGTCCTAGCCCTTGGTTGAAAAGGGAGTCCGTGACGTAAAACCGGAACAACAAACAACAACAAGGGCAATCTCCTAATGTGTGTGTGTTACTAAGGGGTTCAACCTTTGAGTAATCTAAAACTATATGTTCTGCTTTCACAGTAATAATGCACTTGAACTGAGCTGAGATCTTTTGACTCAAATTTGTCACAGCAATAACTGAATGAAGAGTCACGCAGATAAAAAGAGACCCATACAGCCAGAGCAGTTAACATAGGAATAGGGGACACTGCAACATGCCTACTGGCACACACGAGGCAGCTCCATTTATGAATGATATTTTCAGCATGTCTAACCCATTCTATTCTACTCTACTTATTTATTCTATTTTTCTTTTTATGATTTTTCTAATAAGCACTAACTTATTCATACCCACCCTACCTATGTCATATGTCTATCTAATCTACATTTGAAGGTGTCTAAGGTATTGGCATTTACTATCCTACTAGGAAGCCTGTTCCATGCATCAGCTACTCTATTACAGTTCTGGAAACAATAAATAAATACTCCACTTGAACACTTTTCTTCTCTATTGGAAGGTATTCTCTATATTCATATGGGGTCGCTGTGTCTCACTAGCCACTTGGAGACCATTTTGGTTATGGCTCCAGGTTTGAAGGGTGGATACCTTTTTTTTTGTGTTGGGGGAGCAAGAGAGAAATCGATTTGGGAGTGAAATATTAAACGTAAAGTGAAATTTTAATTAAACTCCAAATTATATTTATTTTTATTTTATAATATTTTTGTTCTGATGATATCTTATAAAGTGGTATCGATTGGAAATAGACTGGTGTAATAAGCTTTTATTTTGGGCTGCATTAATTGTGAATGAGGATGATGTTCGTTTATTTGAAACCTTTATTATTATTATTTTATTATTATTATTATTATTATTATTATTATTATTATTATTATTATTATTATTATTATTATTATTATTATTATCATTACTATTATTATTATTATTATTATTATTATTATTATTATTATTTTTATTATTATTATTATTATTATTATTATTATTATTATTATTATTATTATTATTATAATACAGCCGTAACATACTAGAATAAAAACGAAGGGAAAGTGCTTCTCAGGAACGGGTTGAACTATGATGTTCAGATTTTTATCTGTCGTAGTTGCTCATTCGATATGATGTTTTTCATTAATATGTAACCTACGACGCTTGTTTGGTTCCCCTGAGGTCCAGCATGTTATTCGTTTTTTTATTTTTTTTTTTTGCCCCTGTCCGGGATTCGAACCTAAGATACATAATTAGTGCGCCAAGGCGCTGCCAGTTCATGAAATGATTTGACTCATTACAAAAAGAATAAGTATGAAAATGGAGAATTGGAAAACAATAATACCTAACCATACCTAGAATTGTTCGTTCCGGTTTTACGTCACGGACCCCCTTTTCAACCAAGGGCTAGGAAATAGACTGGTGTAATAAGCTTTTATTTTGGGCTGCATTAATTGTGAATGAGGATGATGTTCGTTTATTTGAAACCTTTATTATTATTATTTTATTATTATTATTATTCTTGCGAAAGACTTGTTTTGGCAGATGTAATCGTTATCCTGAGTGCATGCCCTTGCTAACCTCAGACCGTGACGGGGCGCGAACCCTCGACCTGACACCTCAAAGTCGCGGACGCTACCGCTTGAGCCACGGTGACTATGGCTAACCATACCTAGAATATAAAATAGAAATAAAAATAAGTAAAATAATGTATTAAGAGGTAGGAATCGCTAATCAGCGGTGCGAAATCGTCTCCAAAATGTATATGTTACACCAAATTCATGTACCTGTTCATTTTATTTCTTCTCTACTCTTTTGGGGTAGGTTAGGTTAGGTTAGGTTAGGTTTCATATACTCAATTATGTTTATTTTTTATGAACTCAGTTCATAAATTGAAAAAGGTTCATATAATTAGCAGGTACAAAAATGGGTTTAACACACACACACACACACACACACACACATAACACGTACGCACGCACGCACATATACGTATACAAAGAAATTGTCAGCACATCATACGTTGTGGAGTCATGTGATTTTGCGTCGCTCTACCTATACACAAGTATCGTAAAGAGATCCTGTATATTCTTAGTAAGAAAGAATCGAGCAAGTCATTCAATGTCTTTGTGACAATGACTCACAGTCATGCAACGGAATGACTAGGAGACATTCAGGACATAAGCGGCAGCTTTTTTTTTTTTTTTTTTTTTTACACCAGGACGGGCCAAACAAGAATTATAAAATAAAACAACCCTCATCGGGCCTGGGGACAAAGAATACATAAAGTAAAGGGAAACAGAGATGGAGAGTGTAATGACTTGACAGATGTGACGGGATAATAAAAGATGCGTGATGAATATCCAAGAATATTCAGTGTAGCTCTAGGCATAGAAAAAGAACCGTAACTGAAGGAAGACTTAACATTGAACTGTCCTGGACAGACCTATTTAAGTTCAAAAACCTGCAGCTGTAGTATCGCAACGGGCGGCTGGTGCCATGAGCCAACCTACTACATGACTATAGACATGCTTATGTTAGTAACAGGCTAAATTAATATTAAATTGTAATTTGATTATGTTAGGATTAGGTGAGGTTTATTTGGTATATTTTAGGATTAAACTAGAATTAGGTTTGCGTAGCTAAGATTTATTATTATTTCTATTCATATATTTAATGTTATTTTATTAATTTAGATATTTATTTCCACCAGAATATGTACACGACTTCGTGAAAAGAAAAATACTCATATTTCGGAAGTCTGAAGTTAAATTATTTTCATTTTTTTTAGTTCCTTACAGCCATCATTGTTGATGGGATTTTTCTTATCGTAAACTTTCCTTTCTTGATGTCGGCTACCCCCCAATTTAAGGGGGAAACAGCCAAGATATATGTATGTATGTATGATTGAAGTTTAACAGTAACTTCTGTCTTATTCTTAGGAAAAGAGTCATTGTACGCATATATGAATCCCCGCATGGTATTGCAAAATAGCAATTCCAGTCTGTTGGCAAAATCTGTCCATAATTTGTGGAAATTTTACACTATTAGCCTACTACATCCTATGCTGAGGATGGAGGTGCCGTTCAGGAGAGGAAGAGGGAGACTAAAGAGGACGTTTATGGATGTGGTGAGGGAGGACATGAGGCTGTGTGATGGGGCGGAGGAGGATGCAGAGTATAGGGCGGAGACGATTGATCTGCTGTTGCAACTTTTAATAGGAACGGCTAAAAGATATAGTTGACTGTACTTCTTTTAATCAAACACGAGAAATGCTTTTTGTCAGATGTTTTTGCTTATTATTAACTGCTCAAAGAAGAACAAGCAAATTGCTCTGACAAAAATGTTGTGACATGTACCTCAGAGTACACATGCACTCAATCCAGAGTCAATGTCCATTGGCTTTCTTTGCTACATAGTCTTTCCTTGGCACTTGCGTTATCTTCTCAGCAGGATATTAAAATATATATTTTCTTTTTCAGCTCTTCTTCATTTGGTATGGGGTCATTGTTTCTCACTAGCTTTTAGGAGATTAGTGCTGGTTGGGCTTAGAGATTTCTGTCGGTATACTTTCTTGACACTGATCCTCCAGTTTATCAGATTTGGGACGGCAGCGATTTGAAAACAGGCTTTCTCCCCTTATTTGCTGAAATCATCAAGGGATTTATCTTTCGTAATTATGACTTTAACCTTGCAAATGGTGCCGTACTATCCAAATTTGCTTTCTTTGTGGAAATTACAGTATAGAAAGGCGTGTGATTTTCCTCATACACTCATTTCCTGTAACGGATGTTGACAGTGGTGACATGTAGTCCAGTGACATCACCGATTGTTCCTATGCGAAGGTGGAGTCGTATCTGCAATTTATAAACGGCTTTAATACCTCGTTAGTATAACGTCTTCTGTAATATCTAATTGCATACAGCATAATATATATTTAATTTCTGTATGTACTTTTATATGTATACTCGTCATTTCATATTGACATTGTGTGTATGAGAGAGAGAGAGAGAGAGAGAGAGAGAGAGAGAGAGAGAGAGAGAGAGAGAGAGAGAGAGAGAGAACTATTGTATTATTGGGCTATAGTATGTAGCCTTTCTTATTATTCAGACACATGTTTTTGAATTAATTATTTCTGGAAATGCTGGAATTCTTATTCTTTTTAATCTCAGATCTATGTAATTTTTTCCTCCTTTTTTTTTCTTCTTCAACATTTTTTTTTTCTTAAACGCCGACATCATTTACAATTTTACGCTGTCACACCGAGTCACGCTATTTAGTAGTCACCGTGGCTCAAGCGGTAGCGTCCGCGACTCTGAGGCGTCAGGTCGAGGGTTCGCGCCCCGTCACGGTCTGAGGTTAGCAAGGGCATGCACTCAGGGTAACGATTACATCTGTCAAAACAAGTTCTTCGCAAGAAGGCAACCGTCCTAGCCCTTGGTAGAAAAGGGAGCCCGTGACGTAAAACCGGAACAACAACAACAACACCGAGTCACGCTATTTGGGTGCTCGTGTACCCAAGCTTTCAATGAACAAATATACAAAGATGACTCGCTCTCAA
>JAXCGZ010007548.1:225000-262500 GCA_037179515.1 Halocaridina rubra | reverse complement strand
GTCCCTGTGAGATGACTGAGCATGCAAAGAACGCATGCTCGTTGCTCCAGATTGTTTTAGATTCATTGTAACAAAAGCATCAATGTACTGCTGATAATTGAAGATCAAAGATGGAGGTAGGCTAAGGAAAATGATACTGGGACTGGGTATATGAGTCTTGGAGACACATGGACATCCTGGAGAAGGGTGGACTTGAAATGTACTACATTAGTTTAAGCTTGTGTAGATACTGTTCAGCTTTGACTCCACACATCAAATGAAGTATATTTTAGCCCATTAAGCTGACGGTCACAGCACGAGGGGTGGCACTATCGTCTCCGGCTTATTGTCAGGGGATTCTGGCAGAAAATTACTTTTCAAGCCACTTCTGGGAGTCATTTCCAGGACCTCTTGGGTTTGAGCCAAACACGTTACCACGAAGCTACGTATCTTTAGTGTCTTACTCCATATCTTATGAAAACGTAAAAAAAAAAAAAAAAAAAATTCTGAGGGTAACTGTAATAGACACTGAAATAAACGAGCAATATTATAAAAGTTTTTACGGAAAAGTATCACGAATAGTGTGTGTATATATATATATATATATATATATATATATATATATATATATATATATATATATATATATATATATATATATATATATATATATATATATATATATATATATATATATATATATATATATATATATGCTATTATCCCTTTCGATATTGATAGCAAGAATTGCAAAAGCACAATAGGATTTCTAATAATGAATATATTAAGAATTATGATAATTGTAGCAAAACATATTTGTTACTATTGGTAGAAGTAACGGCAGTAGTACGAAGAGCAGCAGCAGCCACAATTGTAACAATCTTCATGTATAATTATACGATATATGGGGACCAACGTAGCGCAACCGGTAGAGTGCTCGACTGGGGAGGTGAGGACCTGCGTTCGAGCCCGCGACGAGCCTTTGGGAATGGCATCCAGCCTTAATTCCCCAGCTTCAGTCCATCTGTGTCCACCGTCAAATAGGTACTAATAGTGACACAAATATTATATATACGTTATCAGTATTCCTCCCTAAAAGAAGTGTTATTCTTCATAAATGTGTATGCATTTTGTATTGGCAACATTTTCCTTCAGTGCATTCCTGATAACTACGCTCATCCTAAAAATTCAATTAGGCTGACCAGTAATGACCCTCTTGTATTCAGTTCAATGCACTGTCCTCTTATTCTTACAACATTTTGACTTAATCAAGTATTTGTATTCTTTTTCTTCTTCTCGATTGGAGATGCATGTAGGTTTTAGCTCAAAGGTATATGGCCGGATTTCCTTCATGACACCAACTCTCGCCATTTCTTCTGACTTGGGACCACCACAGAGTTGAGCTGATTTGCTCCCTAGTGGCTGAAATAACTTTTGTCTTTTGTATCAATATCATGAACGTTCTGAAAAATTAAAATTGAATGTCTTCCACACACCCGTCGATTTTAGTAGGGAAAAATCTAGTTCTCTCTGCCCTCTTATGGCTTAGCTCTTAAATTAGTCATATACTTAGTGGCAGGTCTCTGATATTCAAACACATATATATTTTTTTTCCTTTTGTAAGTGTGTGCGTGATCTTGTATATTAATGTAAGCTCTAAATACTACACGTGTCCTCTTAAGTGCAATATGCGATGTTAAACGACATACATTTGCAACAATACATGTGTAGGGAAAGTAAAATATATCTCTACCTTTCTCTACTTATTCCCACTTTAATGAACAGTTACAGAAAACATGATTATGTGAAGTACATAACTATATATATTTTAAACTAGTTTTACTGTGACTGAATATATATATATATATATATATATATATATATATATATATATATATATATATATATATATATATATATATATATATATGAATCATTTTAACCCCGACCGGGACTTGAACCTTGGATTTATAATTACTAAGTCAAGGCGCTACCAACTACTCACCACTGAAGGTTAAAAGGAATCCAACCTTATAGCTTATATCAGCTATACTTAGGAATGAACGCATTCTATCTGAATGCCACTATGTTCATATTACAGATTCCCAACCTCACTCGTGGCTTCATTTTAGCATTTAATTCAATTCCCAATCTCATTTGGGCTATACAATAACCAAATTAGCACATTACATATGTGAAAACATGAATAATTATTTACCCCGACCGGGACTTGAACCTATGACTTATAATTACCAAGTCAAGGCGCTACCAACTACACACCACAGAAGGTTAAAAGGAATCCAACCTTATAGCTTATATCTGCTATACTTAGGAATGAACGCATTCTATCTGAACGCCACTGTGTTCATATTACAGATTCCCCAACCTCATTCGTGGCTTCATTTTCGCATTTAATTCAATTCTCAATCTCATTTGGGCTATACAGTAACCAGTTCAGCACATTACATATGTGAAAACATGAATAATTTTTTACCCCGACCGGGACTTGAACCTATGACTTATAATTACTAAGTCAAGGCGCTACCAACTACACACCACAGAAGGTTAAAAGGAATCCATCCTTATAGCTTATATCTGCTATACTTAGGAATGAATGCATTCTATCTGAATGCCACTATGTTCATATTACAGATTCCCCAACCTCACTCGTGGCTTCATTTTCACATTGAATTAAATTCCCAATCTCATTTGGGCTATACAATAACCAAATCAGCACATTAAATATGTGAAAACATGAATAATTTTTTACCCCGTCCGGGACTTGAACCTAGGACTTATAATTACTAAGTCGAGGCGCTACCAACTACACACCACAGAAGGTTAAAAGGAATCCAACCTTATAGCTTATATCTGCTATACTTAGGAATGAACACATTCTATCTGAATGCCACTGTCTTCATATTACATATTCCCCAACCTCACTCGTGGCTTCATTTTCACATTCAATTCAATTCCCAATCTCATATGGGCTATACAATAACCAGATAAGCACATTACATATGTGGAAACATGAATAATATTTTACCCCGACCGGGACTTGAACCTAGGACTTATAATTACTAAGTCAAGACACTACCAACTACACACCACAGAACGTTAACAGGAATCCAACCTTATAGCTTATATCTGCTATACTTGGGAATGAATGCATTCTATCTGAATGCCACTATGTTCATATTACAGATTCCCCAACCTCACTCGTGGCTTCATTTTCGCAATTAATTAAATTCCCAATCTCATTTGGGCTACACAATAACCAAATAAGCACATTACATATGTGAAAACATGAATAATTTTTTACCCCGACCGGGACTTGAACCTAGGACTTATAATTACTAAGTCAAGGCGCTACCAACTACACACCACAGAAGGTTAAAAGGAATCCAACCTTATAGCTTATATCTGCCATACTTAGGAATGAACGCATTCTATCTGAATGCCACTATGTTCATATTACTGATTCCCCAACCTCACTCGTGGCTTCATTTTCGCATTACCTAATTGTGATTACCTAACTGTGCTTACGGGAAAGAGCCCAAAGCTCGTATCTTCCCGTCTCCTCATCGGTTCCATTTTGTACTCAGTCATACTTATCATACCTGTCCTTAAAACTATGGATTGAGATAGCATTAACTACCTCCTCGCTTAGCCAATTCCAATTATCAACTACTCTTACACTGAAAAAGTATATCCTTACATCCTGCAAAGAAGTTTTCTCACGAAGCTTCAAATTATGATCTCTAGTTCTAGAGCCTGCTATATCAAAATTTCCATCCCTATCCACTCTATCATAACCATGAAGGAATTTAAAGACTGTCACCATATCCCCTCTCAATCTTCTAGCTTCGAGTGATGGTAAGTCTAACTCCCTCAGCCTCTCATCATAACTGAGATTACGTATATCTGGCACCAGTTTCGTGGCATGTCTTTGAACTTTTTCAAGCTTACCTATATGCTTTTTCAAGTGCGGATTCCAAAATGGGGCTGCATATTCGAGTTTTGGCCTCACATAGGTTACATAAATATTTCTGAACATTTCCTTGTCCATGTGCCTGAAGGCTACCCTTACATTTGATAAGAAGGCATATGCTGCCCTTACTATGCTATTTATATGTATTTCTGGAGACAAATCTGCCAGTATGTTGACTCCTAGATCTCTCTCATTTTCTGTCTCTTGAAATTGTACTCCAGCCACCGAGTAGTCAAGCTTGGGCCTTCTTGCACTTGTACCCATTTTCATTACCTTACATTTTAAAGTATTGAATTTCATTAGCCACTTTTCTGACCACTCATGCAGACTATTTAGATCTTCCTGAAGTTCTCTACCATTGTTCTCGTTTTTTACTTTCTTCACAATCTTTGCATCATCTGCAAACATACTCATGCATGAATTTACAGACTCTGGTAGGTTATTTACATATACAAGGAACAAAAGTGGCCCTAAAACTGAACCCTGTGGAACTCCACTACTAACTCTTCTCCAGTTAGACACTGAGTGTCTTACTCTAAGCCTCTGTTAACTTCCTTCTAAGTAAGTTTTTATCCATTCCAAGACATTTCCACCTATTCTAGCCATTGCCTGCAGCTTCCTAATAAGTCTCCCATGTGGAACAGTGTCAACGCTTTCTGGAAGTCTAGGAATATGCAATCTGCCCAGCCCTCTCTTTCCAGTAAGATTCGGCTTACCTCATCATAAAATTCTAATAAGTTTATTACCGTTGAGCCATGTTGCCTCACTGACAAAAATTAGAAGAATTCCAAGTGAAGAGAGATATGTTTCCTTAGTAGTTTCTCCATAACTTTGCAAGCTATACTGGTCAAGGAAACTGGTCTATAGTTCAGAGCCGTATCCCTCCCTCCCTTTTTGACGATAGGTATCACGTTTGCTTTTTTCCAGCATCTTGGAATCTCCCCTGACTCCAGTGACTTTTTAAATATGATACTTAGTGCCAATGATATTGAGTTTGCACATTTTTTAAGTACATAAAGGAGATGTATAATCTGAACCTGTAGCTTTATTGACATCTAACTCCATCAGCGCTTTGCATACCTCTGTGGCTGTAAGGTTGATGTTCTCTAATACCGGCCCTTGAGCTTCCATCTCTGCAGTCTGAAGGGGTGGGGTATTTTCTACTGTAAATACTGACTGAAACTCCTTGTTCAGTTCTTTGCAGATCTCTTCATCCGTCTCAGTGATGCTTCCATCCACTCTCTTAAGCCTTACAACCTGTTCTTTTACCTTCAGTTTTCCTCTAATAAAGCTGTGGAAAAGCTTGAGATTTTCTTTAGCCTTCCTGGTGATGTCCCTTCATAATCTCTCTCTGTCTTTCTTCTTTTACGTAGGTAATCATTTCTTGCTCTTTTGTAAGTTTGCCAGGCATTATGTTTTTTCTGCTCCTATACCTTTTCCAGCATTTGTCTCTCCACTCCTTAGCTCTTTTACACTCAATATCGAACCATTTCTCTCTGGCATTTACACCTACTTTGGTGAAAGGTATGCAGCAATCTACTATCTTCCCATATTTCTCACAAAAGATGTCGTACATTTCTTGTACAGATTTGTTGTAAAATAAGGTTCTCCAGTCAATAACTGCAAAAAGCTCATTCATTTTGATGTAATCTCCTTTCGGATAGTTCCTCCTCATGTCCCCAGTGCCTCTACTTTCAGGCAGAATATCTTCAGTGATATACTCCATCAACAACATACAGTGGTCACTCTTTCCAATTGGTAGTTCATACTCAATTTTCCAATATCCAACACGTGATGGCTCATCCCCACCCCTGGCCCTCGTTGGTTCCATTACATGTTGGTGTAGGAAATTCCCTTGTACGCAATCTAGGAATCTTGCCACGAATGAGTCCTCACCACTGTATGGGTCAAGATGTATCCAATCTATCTCTTTATGATAAAAATCTCCCATAATCAAAGTCCTACATTTCCTCTCCCGTGCCATGTTAACAACTGAGTTTATGACTCCAATAGAACCGATATGACTTTCCTCATTAACTTCTAACCTATGTTGATTCCTTGGTGGGTTATATACAACAGTTATTATAATGCTCTCTGACCTAGTATTTATGCGAGCAACAAGAAATTCATTGAACTCACTTTCTATATCCAAGTTTATTTCTTCAACCTGAATCCTTTCGCTTATAAGCAGTGCTATCCCTCCACCAGTCCTCTCAGATCTTTCAACCCTTAATATTCTGAAGCCCTTAGGAAAATCTGTGACACTGTTTATATCCTCACTCAACTTAGTCTCTGTAACTGCTACTATATCTGCCTTACTTTTGTAAATCCTATCTTTTAATTCTACTGCCTTACCAGCTAATCCATCAGCATTTGTGTATAGCATACCTAATGAGGCCCCATCCCCTGATCTTCTGTCATTATCTTCTTTATCTCCCCTTTGTCTAGAAGAACTCTGAAATGAAAATTTTTCTTCTCTTCATTTCTTTCCTCGTTTAATCTTCTTGCCTCTTGCAACAAGGTTTTGATCTTTCCCATCTCTCCCTGTGTTCTGTATCGTCTAATGAACACTTCTTTGAATTCTTGAAGGTCTTTTAGACTTTTTTTTTCCCCTCATGAGTTTTCTCTACATGTTTCCCCTCTCTCAAAGGTTACTTTTGTTGGTCTCTGCTTTCCCTCCCTCGAATATTTGCCTACTTGGTGAATGTTTACAGTATCTTCAGGACCACAAACTACTCCAAGCTTTCTTATTAGGTGTACAACCCTAGCTTTGTTTTCTTCAAGTCTCCCCTGCCACGTTGGCTCCTGGGATTCGCTTATACCTGAGATTACCACTGTCCTCTCTTTATCAAGTGCCTGTTTAATCAGTGGATTTGCCCTTTCCATCACAACGTCTTTCATTTTTTGATTACTGTTTCTTTATAGTCAACTGTTTGTATGTTTTCCAGTGCTACCACCTTCACAGCCTCTTTTACTGCCACATTCCCCTTTAGTGCATCAGCAAAGGAAGTTTTCATGGCATTATGTTCCGTATTCAGCTCCTGAAACTCTTTTCTAAACTGTACGATGTTTTCCTTAATCTGAACATTCCAAGCTGCAATTTCATCTCTCTTAGAAGAATATTTTACGAACTTTTTTCCATGGTAATTTGACCTATAGCCAAGGGTCTACATAATATCTATAGGTTAAACTTAGAATGGTCTTTTATCTTAACGTATAATTATGTCATTACATGTAATGTGCCTCTCTCGGCGCCTGTCTGTCGACAAAACTTGCATTTATTTTATCATTGTTACGTCTCTCTCTCTCTCTCTCTCTCTCTCTCTCTCCCTATATATATATATATATATATATATATATATATATATATATATATATATATATATATATATATATATATATATATATATATATATACACCAATGTTTCACATTCTAATTAAGGATATCTAATCCATTTTTATCGCTATGGATAAAAAAAAAATCACATAGATTCTGGTAAAGAACCGCTCTCACCTTTGTGATCTCAGGCATCGATAAAATCAGTACATTTAAAATAAAACTTACTTTGCATCAAGGAAACTGCATATCTCTATGTGATTGTCTGTCTTCTGGTACTGTCTTACTCCATTTTGGAGATGATGTGATCAGTAGAATTATACCCATGCCACTGTTTATTTTATACCTAGTGTGATCTTTAATTTCCCCTCCTAATGTGAGCCTCCATGTTTAATATAATACATGGAAGAAAATGAAAATACTTAATTTTGTTTTTACCCCAAAAAAGTTTAGAATGCGAATGTGAGTGCAGTCCATATCACAAAGGAGCAAAGATTTGGGTAACTTGTCATGCACTATATTATCCAGCCAGTGGGGAAAAAGCCAGCGTTACTCGGTGCTGGTCCTGAGCAAGGTTCAGTGAAGAAGATTGGTGTCAGAAAGTGCATCTAGTTATAATTATGGAACCAAATGCGACACTAATCCCTTGAGGCTTGTGAGAATCAAGAATCTCATAAGAAAATGGTAAAAGCTAATGTTACAGATGAAAGAAATTGCTGTACAGTAATGTCCCTTGTGTAGTACACATGGATCAGCCGTTTGGGACAACCAGGTGATTCAGTTCATGAAGAGGAAGGTGGTTTGGTCCAAGCTATGATGTAAGTGAAAAGATAGGACTGATTCAAACATCCCAGCCAGAAATTGTGCCATTGAGAGCATAAGTGAGTTAGCCCTAGTATTAATATACACCCTCGCAGTTGTCCATTTGGCTCACTGTAACAATCACCTGTTTCTTACAATAAACCTCTCTGACATGATATCACCTTTCCTCATCCAGCCTTTATTTAAGTTACCACGTATTGTCCACAAGGTAAGGACAGCCAAGTGCATATTTAACACTGTAGTTTCAAAGTAATGGCACCTTTTTTGGTCATATAGACATTATCATGTAGTGCTAAATGTGTATGCCTCACCTTTAGATAATAGCACCGACTGTTATGATAATAGGTAATCATATGTAAATCAAACTCACAATATTCTTTTGTTCCCTCCTCAAGTCGAATTATATATATATATATATATATATATATATATATATATATATATATATATATATATATATATATATATATATATATATATATACACTCACCACTCGAAATAACGTGATGATAGGTTCTCAAACGGCTCGTTTAATATAAATTACGCATAATTTAAATAGTCAATTTCCATAAGGAATAATGGTAATAGGCATAGATACGCTCCACAACTGTACATAAACACACTATGCCAAAGAAATAAGATAAGTAAAACATATTTTACAAGTACATAACAAAGCTGATGTACCTGTAGTTATGTATATTAAAATACAAATAGTGTACAGTATTAAAGATATACAGATTTACAAATAAATACTGTACAGTAAACAAAGTAATGCACTCTATTATGCGATGGGCAACAGGCATACTGGGACGTGCGTGGTGGTGGTGAGCACATGACTTAAGCGGTAGAAGAGGAGAGGGAAGCGGGAGAACGAACCCCTATCTGCAAACATAAACAAAGATGAAATAAAAAAAATTAACAAAAGCAAGGCTAGAAAACTACATTTTTTTTCCTTATGCAATGCCTGAATTAATGTAAAAAACAATATAAAACGCATTCTACTATCTCTATATACGATGAGCCACAGGCATGGAACGATCGTGGTGGCGGTGAGCATGTGACTTAAGTGGTAGGAGAAAAGGGAGGGGAATCGGTAGATAATATAATACTTTATTTCCATTTCAATACAATGGGTATTCGTCAGCCAGGGTAAGCCCCAACCCCCCACTGTGGTGTCCACCCACAGCAGTTCCTGCCAGTAAACAGCTTAAACTCTCGGTCTTGGACGGGAACCGATCTTTCGACCTCATGAATGCGAAGCCAGCGCGTTACCACTGTACTAGCTGCAAGCATAAACCAAGATAATATAAATAAATGAACAAAAGCAAGACTAGAAGACTTTTTTTTTTTTTGCAAAGCCTGAATATAATAATGTAGTACAGTATAAAAGATATAACATAAAAAAAACGTAAAATATTACACAGGTGTACTCACTGTAAATACGATGGGCAATAGGCTTACTGGGATGATCGGGGTAGTGGTGAGGAGGTGACTTAAGCGGTAAGAGAGGGAGGAGAAGAGGAGGAGGAAGGGAGAGAGCTAACTCCACTCTTACTAGGTGAAGAGAGACTGAAGCACATGGCAGCATGGCGGGAAACTGCCTTCGAGGCGGTCGCTTAGTTACTAAACTAAGCCACTTTTTTCTGCTTTTTCTCGTGCATTTCAATTCTTTTTTACTATTATTTTCAAGACTCGTTATTCCAATTTTGCGTAGTTTAAACTCACGTTGAAAGCGAGGTGTCTGTATATATATATATATATATATATATATATATATATATATATATATATATATATATATATATATATATATATATATATATATATATATATATATATATATATATATACACAGTGATCCCCCGCTGGATCGCGTTTCTTGGTTCACGTTTTCACTGTACCACAGGTTTTTTTTTGGCAAATTATTATTTTATTTTTTGGGTATATGCAAAAGTATTAAAATATTAAAAAAATAAAAATTCTCAGTATTCTCATTTTTTTTATTAATAAAAACATATTTCATTATCTAATTCATAAAAAAAAATTATTTCCCAGCCTAAGAATAATAAAACAGTAAAAAATAATAAAAAACATAAATTTAGATATACGTACGTACAGTATAACTCACAGTATTGCATCATGCGAAATAGTGTCCGATATCGTACAATGTATTGGGGTCGCAGCTATGTGAGCTAGCATATATATTTATATTTCCAGTACTTTCATGATTTTATTGATAAAAAAAACGTATTTGTTAGCCTGAGAATAATAAAACAGTAAAAAATAGTAAAAAACATAAATACTAACAGTATTGCAACATGTAAAATACGATACCGCTATCAGCGTTTCGGACAAAGGCTCGTTCAGTCTAACTCACATGTACGCTGTTCACGTTGTGCTTATTAAACGTTTTGCTTGTGTCCGATAGCGTACAATGTATTGGGGTCGCAGCTACGTGAGCTAGCATATATATGTATATTTCCAGTAGTTTCATGATTTTATTGATAAAAAAAAACGTATTTCTTAGCCTAAGAATAATAAAACAGTAAAAAATATTAAAAAACATAAATAATAACAGTATTGCAACATGTTAAATACGATACCGCTATCAGCGTTCGGACAAAGTCTTGTTCAGTCTAACTCAGTGTGTGCCGTTCACGTTGTGCTTATTAATAAGTTTTGCTTGTGATTTCTTTACTCGCATATTTTAACCTTTGCAATGCCTCCCAAGAATCCTTCATCTTCTAAGGCTTCTTGTAGTGAGCCTAAGCGACAAAGGAAAATGTTAACCATAACAGATAAGGTAAGTTTACCTATCACATACATATAAATTTACGTTGCATGCTGTTATTTATAAAGTAGAGGGTGGTTTTTTTAACAGTGCAGGGAGGGTTTATACAGTAAACGTAAAAATAATTGTAAAATACCTAAGTACATGAGTATGTTATATAAATTTACGCTTGCATGCTGTTATTTATGAAGTAAAGGGTGGTTTGTTAACAGTACAGGGAGGGTTTATACAGTTTATACGGTGTAAACGTAAAAATAAATTAAAACATCTATGTACATATAGCCTGATCCTACTCCGCGTTTTCCTGTCTCGCGCCGGGTCCTGGAACCGAACCCTCGTGATAATGGAAGGAACACTATATATATATATATATATATATATATATATATATATATATATATATATATATATATATATATATATATATATATATATATATATATATATATATATATATATATATATATATATATATATATATATATACTGTATGCAGTAATCCCTTGCTCTATCGCGATTCACCTCTCACGAATTCACTGTATCGCAATTTTTTTTGGCCAAAAGTTTTTTTTTTTTTTTTTTTTCTTTTTTTTGTGACACCAGGATAGGCCAAAAAATGATAAAATAAAACAGCCTTTATCAGGCTGTAAAGAGACACAGAGATGGAGAGTGTAATGACCTGTCAGATGTGAAGGGATTATAAAAGATGTGTAATGAATCTCCAGCTCTCTGCGGGGTTTTAATATACCTCTGCCTTACTTTCATGATGTCTATTCCAATGATTCTCCTTAGATCTTATTATTATTATTATTATTATTGTTATTATTATTATTATTATTATTATTATTATTATTATTGGCAACAATAATTTTCCTTTGATGATGATTGTGGAGATTATTATTATTATTAATATTATTATTATTATTATTATTATTATTATTATTATTATTATTATTATTATTAAGGGCTCATTATTGTTTGTACATCTGTTGGTTTATTTACTTTAATTACTATGTACAGTGCCCCTCCCTAGTTGGCTGGGACAAAGAGAGTGTGGGGGGATGGGTAGAATAGAATGTTGGAGAGAGAGAGAGAGAGAGAGAGAGAGAGAGAGAGAAAGAGAGAATCTTCAATTAACTCTTCTTCATTCAACCAAAACTACATTATTTATTGTAAAAATAATGGTTTAATTACAATTTCGTAATAATAATGATATTAATAATAATAATAATAATAATAATAAAAATAATAATAATAATAATAATAATAATAATAAGCTCCACAATCATCACCAAAGGAAATTTATTGTTAAAAAAAAATAATGATAATAATAATAATAATAATAATAATAATAATAAGATCTAAGGAGAATTTTTGGAATAGACATCATGAGAGTAATGCAGAGGTATATTAAAACCCAGCAGAGAGTTGGATATTCATTACACATCTTTTATAATCCCTTCACATCTGACAGGTCATTACACTCTCCATCTGTTTCTCTTTACAGCCTGATAAAGGCTGTTTTATTTTATCATTTTTTGGTCCATCCTGGTGTCATAATAATCTTAAAAAAAAAAAAAAATTAGGTGTTCCTACTTCGCGAAAATTCACCTATCGCGACGGGTCCCGGAGCCTAGCCCTCGCGATAAACGAGGGATCACTATATATATATATATATATATATATATATATATATATATATATATATATATATATACTGTATATATATATATATATATATATATATATATATATATATATATATATATATATATATATATATATATATATATATATATATATATATATATATATATATATATATATATACTGTATATATATATATATATATATATATATATATATATATATATATATATATATATATATATATATATATATATATATATATATATACACAAATAAGCACATTACATATGTGAAAACATGAATAATTTTTTTACCCCGACCGGGACTCGAACCTAGGACTTATGATTACTAAGTCAAGGCGCTACCACTACACCACAGAAGGTTAAAAGGAACCCAACCTTATAGCTTATATCTGCTATACTTAGGAATGAACGCATTCTATCTGAATGCCACTATGTTCATATTACAGATTCCCCAACCTCACTCGTGGCTTCATTTTAGCATTTAATTCAATTCCCAATCTCATTCGGGCCATGAAATACAAATAAGCACATTACATATGTGAAAACATGAATCATTTTTTACCCCGACCGGGACTCGAACCTAGGACTTATGATTACTAAGTCAAGGCGCTACCACTACACCACAGAAGGTTAAAAGGAACCCAACCTTATAGCTTATATCTGCTATACTTAGGAATGAACGCATTCTAACTGAATGCCACTATGTTCATATTACAGATTCCCCAACCTCACTCGTGGCTTCATTTTAGCATTTAATTCAATTCCCAATCTCATTCGGGCCATGAAATACAAATAAGCACATTACATATGTGAAAACATGAATCATTTTTTACCCCGACCGGGACTCGAACCTAGGACTTATGATTACTAAGTCAAGGCGCTACCACTACACCACAGAAGGTTAAAAGGAACCCAACCTTATAGCTTATATCTGCTATACTTAGGAATGAACGCATTCTAACTGAATGCCACTATGTTCATATTACAGATTCCCCAACCTCACTCGTGGCTTCATTTTAGCATTTAATTCAATTCCCAATCTCATTCGGGCCATGAAATACAAATAAGCACATTACATATGTGAAAACATGAATCATTTTTTACCCCGACCGGGACTCGAACCTAGGACTTATGATTACTAAGTCAAGGCGCTACCACTACACCACAGAAGGTTAAAAGGAACCCAACCTTATAGCTTATATCTGCTATGAACATCGCGGTTCACCTATCGCGAATTCAGTGCATCGCGGTTTTTTTTTTTGGCTAGCTTGTTTTTTCTGGGAATATGCGAGAATATTAAAATATTAAAAAAAATAAAATTTTCAGCATTTTCATTATTTTATTGATTTTTTTTTTTATTATTTTATTGATAAAAAAATTTATTTTCTAGCCTAAGAATAATAATACAGTAAGAAATAGTAAAAAAAACATAAATTTAAACATGTAACTCTGCACCATAGAAAGTACGATACCGGTATTGGTGCTTCGGAAAACACAAAGGGTTGCACCTACATGAGCTACCACATATTAAAATTTCCAGTATTTTGATTATTTTATCGATAAAAAAAATGTATTTCCTAGCCTAAGAATAATAAAACAGTAAAAAATTAGCTAGAAACATAAATTTAAACATGTAACTCACAGTATTGCACCATGTAAAATATGTTTCAGAAAACGAAAAGGGTTGCACGTATGTGAGCTAGTACATATTAAAATTTCCAGTATTTTCATTATTTTATTGATAAAAAAAAGTATTTCCCAGCCTAAGAATAATAAAACAGTAAAAAATAGTAAAAAACATAAATTTAAACATATAACTCACAGTATTGCACCATGTAAAATACTGTACGATAGCGTACACTGTATTGGCATCTTGGAAAACGCAATGGCTCACACATATGTGAGATAGTTCATGGGCTATTGGCTGATAGGGTGGGAGATGAAAAATCACATAATTGTTTTTCTGTATGTTCTGTTTCATGGGGTCTGAATGGCTTTTTGATTGAAGCTTCATTCTCCCAGCGTCTTCCATTGTCTTGCCTCACCCGTTCAGTCTAAATCACGTGTACACCCTTCGCGTTTTGCTTCTTAATACGTTGTGCTTGTGATTTATTTTACTCTCGTTTTTCAACCTCTGCAATGCCTCCCAAGCATCCTTCATCTTCTAAGGGTTTTGATAGTAAGCCTAAGCGGGAAAGGAAGATGTTGACCATGGCAAATAAGGTAAAACTGTTAGATATGCTAAAGGAAGGAAGAAGGTTCGCAGATGTCGGCCGCCATTTTGGCCTCAACGAATCTACTGTGCGATACATCAAAAAGGACGAGGCAAATATCAGGAAAACAGCGACTATTTCATTTAGTAAAACAGCGAAGAGGGTCGTAACACCCCGCAATAAGATAATAGTGCGGATGGAATCTGCTTTGGCCCTGTGGATTGCTGATTTCAGAAAGAAGAACATCAGCTTAGACACCAATATCACACAAACAAAGGCGAAGAAGCTGTGGCGACCGTGAGGAGGAGGAGGAGAGAAGAAGATATCGACGACCCACAACCAGGACCCTCCAGCGATTCTCCACCGAGGAAACAATTGTTTGTGGCAAGCAAGGGATGGTTTGCTAAATTTAAAAAACTCTATGGCCTAAGGAGCGTTTCGGTTCATGGCGAAGCTGCCTCTGCAGATACAGCTGTAGCTGAAGATAACATGAAAAACGACTTCAAGAAAACTATCGAGGAAGGCGAATATGCTCCTGAGCAAGTCTTTAACATGGATGAGACTAGGTTATTTGGAAGAGAATGCCGTCTCGCACTTTTCTCTTCAAGGAAGAAGCTAAAGCTCCAGGATTTAAAGCACACAAAGACTGCGTTACCCTCATCATATGCGGGAATGCTGCAGGCTTCATGTTAAGGCCCGGGCTTATCTACAAGTCTAAGAACACTAGGGCTTTGAAGAATAAGAATAAGAATCTGCTGCCAGTGTATTGGATGCATAACCCTAAGGCCTGGATCACGAAAAGCCTCACATCAAGCTGGTTTTACCAATGTTTTATCCCTCAGGTCAAAATTTACATTGCAGAAAAGGGCCTTGTATTTAATGACCTTCTTTTGATGGATAATGCTGGTGGCCACGCAACTGATCTCCAACATGAAGGTGTTCAAGTAGAGTTCCTGCCACTGAATATGACATCACTGATTCAGCCTATGGATCAAGGCGTTATTCGTGCGTTCAAGACCCTCTACACACGAAATGCCCTGGCGAACCTGGTAGAATTCATGGATGCGGACAAAGAATTCTCACTGAAGATTTACTGGCATAACTACAAGATTGCTACATGCCTTCAAAATATTCATAATGCAATCAAAGAGATGAAGCCGGCCACAATCAATGCCAGTTGGAAGAAATTGTGGCCTGAAGTCATCTGTGACTACAAGGGATTCGCTCCTGAAGAAAGTCCATAACTCGGCAGTTGTGAAAGCTGTGAAGTTGGCTGTATTGCTAGGAGGAGAAGGCTTTAAAGATATGACTTATAAGACGTGAATGAACTGATCGACCGCCACTCGCAGCCTGTGACTGATGAAGACTTGGAAGAAATGACAAAATCAGAGAGCGAAGAAGAGGAAGAAGAACAACCAGAGGAAACGCACGAAGAAGTCAAAGAACATGGCCTTACACTCGAACGTCTGGTAGCCATGTATAAACATGTGAAAGAACTCCAATGACGGTCGCAGGAGCATGATGATAATATGGTTCTTTTGGTGACTTTCTGCAATATTATCGACGATGCCATGACTCCTTACAAGACCATCTTCGCACAAAAGAAGAAGCAGCAACAGCAACTCCCCATTACCATGTTCTTCTCTCCCAAAAAGCAGTCGTAAAGCTGGCATTGGCTGTGGAGTATTTTGGCTATGGATTATGTACACATCATCATCACCTCATTCACGGTAAGTTTACCTATCACGTTCATATAAATTTATGCTTGCACGCTGTTATTAATAAAGTAAAGGGTGGTTTGTTAACAGTGCAGGGAGGGTTTATACAGTAAATGTAAAATACTTATGTATATATTGTGCTCCTACTTCGCGGATTTTCACCTATCACGGCTGGTCCTGGAACCGAACCGCCGTGATAATTGAGGGAGCACTGTATACATATATATATATATATATATATATATATATATATATATATATATATATATATATATATATATATATATATATATATATATATATATATATATATATATATACAGTGATCCCCCGCTGGTTCGCGTTTTCACTGTACCATGTTTTTTTTTTTTGGCAAATTATTATTTTATTTTTTTGGGTATATGCAAAAATATTAAAATATTAAAAAAATAAAAATTCTCAGTATTTTAATTTTTTTTATTGAAAAGAACATATTTCATTATCTAATTGATACAAAAAATTTATTTCCCAGCCTACGAATATTAAAACAGTAAAAAATAGTAAAAAACATAAATTTAGATATACGTACGTACAGGATAACTCACAGTATTGCATCATGCGAAATAGTGTCCGATAGCGTACAATGTATTGGGGTCGCAGCTACGTGAGCTAGCATATATATTTATATTTCCAGTAGTTTCATAATTTTATTGATAAAAAACGTATTTCTTAGCCTAAGAATAATAAAACAGTAAAAAATAGTAAAAAACATAAATACTAACAGTATTTCAACATGTAAAATACGATACCGCTATCAGCGTTTCAGACAAAGGCTCGTTCAGTCTAACTCACGTGTGCGCCGTTCACGTTGTGCTTATTAAACGTTTTGCTTGTGTCCGATAGCGTACGATGTATTGGGGTCGCAGCTACGTGAGCTAGCATATATATTTATATTTCCAGTAGTTTCAAGATTTTATTGATAAAAAAACGTATTTCTTATCCTAAGAATAATAAAACAGTAAAAAATAGTAAAAAACATAAATACTAACAGTATTGCAACATGTAAAATACGATACCGCTATCAGCGTTTCGGACAAAGGCTTCCACCATCTTCCATTGTCTCGCCTCACTCGTGTGCGCCGTTCACGTTGTGCTTATTAATACGTTTTGCTTGTGATTCTTTTTCTCGCATATTTTAACCTTTGCAATGCCTCCCAAGCATCCTTCAGTTTCTAAGGCTTCTTGTAGTTAGCCTAAGCGCAAAGGAAAATGTTAACCATAACAGATAAGGTAAGTTTACCTATCACGTACATATAAATTTACGTTGCATGCTGTTATTTATAAAGAAAAGGGTGGTATTTTAACAGTGCAAGGAGGGTTTATACAGTAAATGTAAAAATAATTGTAAAATACCTATGTACATGAGTATGTCATATAAATTTACGCTTGCATGCTGTTATTTATGAAGTAAAGGGTGGTTTGTTAACAGTACAGGGAGGGTTTATACAGTTTATACGGTGTAAACGTAAAAATAAATTAAAATATATATGTACATATAGGCTGATTCTACTCCGCGATTTTCCTATCTCGCGCCGGGTCCCGGAACCGAACCCTCGCGATAATGGGGGGATCACTGTATATTTATATATATATATATATATATATATATATATATATATATATATATATATATATATATATATATATATATATATATATATATATATATTATATATATATATATATATATATATATATATATATATATATATTATATATATATATATATATATATATATATATATATATATATATATATATATATATATATATATATATATATATATATATATATATATATATATATATATATATATATATATATATATATATATATATATATATATATATATATATATATATATATATATATATATATATATATATATATATATATATATATATATATATATATATATATATATATATATATATATATATATATATATATATATATATATATATATATATATATATATATATATATATATATATATATATATCATCTTCTTCTTCCTCTATTTGCGTTCCCATTTTCATATGGGGTCGCATCTCTTCACTAGTCGTCTCCACTGGTTCCGGTCCATCACTTGCTCCTCCCCCAGCTGTCTCTCTCTGAGATCCTCCTTCAGTCGGTCTTCCACCGTAGTTTAGGTCTTCCTCGTCTACGTCTGCCCTCCACGTCCATCTCCATCACTCTCACACCCACGTAGTCTTCTTCTCTCCTCTTCACATGACCGAACCACTGTAATCCCCTCTCCTGCGCTTTCGCCGACGCCTCCACCACCTTCACTGTACCTCTGATCCGGTCTTTTCGTATCCTGTCCTCCCTCGTCACCCCACACATCCACCTCAGCATTCTCATTTCTGCGACATCTATCTTCCTTTCTTGAACCTTTTTCACCGGCCACGTCTCCGCTCCGTACAGCAACGCTGGTCTCACAACTGACTTGTACACTTTTCCTTTCACTCTAGCACTGATTTTCTTGTCACATAGCACCCCTGATGTTCTCTTACAGCTGTTCCACGCTACCCGGTCCCAAGCCCGGAAGAATGGGGAGGGTTGGCGTCAGGAAGGGCATCCGGGTGTAAAACCCTTTTGCCAAAACCCATTGATAGCAGTCGAGAGAATACCGAATATATATATATATATATATAGTATATATATATATATATATATATATATATATATATATATATATATATATATATATATATATATATATATATATATATATATATATATATATATATATATATATATATATATATATATATATATATATATATATATATATGGATGGGGAGGGTTGGCGTCAGGAAGGGCATCCGGCTGTAAAACCCTTTCGCCAAAACCCATGGATAGCAGTCGAGAGAATACCGAAGATATATATATATATATATATATATATATATATATATATATATATATATATTATATATATATATATATATATATATATATATATATATATATATATATATATATATATATATAATATATATATATATATATATATATAAACTGTTATCCATGAAAAATGAACTCATGCTGCAAACTACTGAATCATGACACCTTACCACGTGAGCTACTACAACACCGTATCATCACCATATCATACCCCAGCCAGATCTGGCAAGCACTTTTCCATCGTTCTTTTATATTAACCTATTACAACTGTATGTGCAGTTTAGCTATTTATATTCACAATGAAACCGTGATATTAACAATATGTTGTTAATATCAGCAGTACTATAATGTATAATACAGAGGGTCCCCTTTGTTCATCATTTCACTCTTTCGTCATCAAACTTTTGAGTCAATGATAAAAAATTTCTCTGCTGTTTAATTTTTCCGTCAATAGACTACGTTAAGGCATACGACTTAACATGCAAATTCATTGTTACTTTTCGTCTGCTGATATCAGTTTCTTGTATTCTTTGCCAATTGTGTGCTGTTTTACTTTATTCAGGTGTCGATTGACTTAGAACTAGAGATATGAAATGCTTAGGGGTATCATTTCCTCAGTGTATCACAATAATATTAATAATAATAATATGTGATATAAGAGAGAGAGAAAGATATGAACAGTGCATTGGCTAATGTCTTCTTTGTGTTCAATAATAATGGTGATAATGCTCCTCATATTTATATTATTGTTATCATTATTATTATCACAACAACAATACTGTAATGAATAGTAATACCATAAAGCCTGTATCACACGATCTTAGTGTCCAGGCAATATCGTTTTTTTAGGAAGTTAAATTCGATGATAAAGTATTGTATCTATACCAGTATTAATATTTATTCATGATTACGTGTAATCTTACTCTTCTGTTGCATATAAATAGTAAAATATATTTTTAAGTAATTAATATATAAAAATAATCATAAAATCGCATTGAAATTGCTAAAGCACCATCTAAACCACATTAGTCTGTATATACCCTCCTCATGATAGTACATATAACCCAAGCCTCTCCTTTTCTCGCAGTGTACAGTATGCGTGTATTCGACACATATTTTGAAACCCGTTGGTAGGAGCTATTGTCTGAGTTCTCTCTCTCTTATATCTCATGTGTGTTATTATTATTCTTAATATAATTACTACTACCGTAGTGAAAATAACCTAAATTTTGAGATATCTCCCCCAACCATTGTCTGCTGCCTTGCTGTTGTTAGGTACATGTACACTACGTTTTTTCCCCCCTGTATAATACCACAATCAACGCCATACATAAAAAAGATAAGTTTAATTTACATCATTCATATTCAGAAAATTAGTCCAGATGATGATGAAGAAATCAGAGCAATAACATAATCATGTCTATGACATATTACTCGACTTGGCTACACAGCAGTAGTATTCATAATCATGATGGGACATAAAATCCCACCATTTGATATTGTTTTTGTTTCATACATGACTGGGATAATTACAGTACCAATCTGAAAGACGTAAGATTTATTTCAAATACAAGGATTGTGTTTTTTAGTTCAAAAGTTGTTTTGAAACTACATTTACATTACACAAATCTGTATTTTTCAATATAATGATGTACTGTACTCATTTATTAAATTTAATTAAAAGAACAACACAAAAATGCTTAGTATTGAAACAAGCTGATACTCTGGTCTATACTAAATAAGTAAATGCCATTTAGGTGTTTTAACAGAAAATTATATAAAAAGTAAATAATTGAGGTATTAGTTATACTCATAAGTTATATGAGTTACAGTCATTATACCTGGACCCTTAATATAATTATACAAGAACTACATTTAGTGATATTTGTGGAAACAACTTTAGTTAAAAGCCTCACTAGCAGTAGCATTCATTTCACATGGGCGAAATTTCTTGAAGAGGGTGACCTTTTACCATAAAATTTTACTGCAGACCATATATAAAATATATGAGATGAGTGGATTTGTGTGGGATGCAGTCAAGAGATATATAGCAACAGAACTCTGAAGTGTAATATATTTAAATGAAACTTTCGTCATCACAAAATTTTGATAAATATTTTTCACACACCATGGTCATATATAGATCACAAAGTTTGGCCGACAGAACACATCCTTGAGGAACACCTTGTTTAACATAATACACACTATCTTTATGTACACAAACAAACTGGGTTTGTATATATATCTGTAGTTTTGTGACTAGAGCAATACTAGAGCTGAAAGGTTTTGTGAACTTAACTAAGACTGTCCAGGACAGTTTGATGTTAATTCTTCCTTCAGTTACAGGTGTTTTTCTATGCCTACATCTACACCGAATATTCTTGGATATTCGTTGCACATGTCTTATTGTCCCTTCACATCTGACAAGTCATAATACTCCCCATCTCCGTTTCTCTATGTTTTCTCCGTGCCCAGGCCCGATAAGGGTAGATTAATATACGGTATATATATATTTTTTTGGCCCGTCCAGGTGTCGTCGGGGGGGGGGGGGGGAGAAACTCCTCACACATTTGAGAATTTGGTCCCAGTACAGTAAAATAAGTAAGAAGAGTGGTTCTCTCAAAGTAAGAATTGAGTATCCTGTGTCTTCCAGTGTATACACTCTTACCATCTCGAAGTTGTTAGAGACATCTAAGCGGGGCGGAGCCAAGGGTCCCCTTATTATTTTTTTCCTATTAAAGAGTCAAGACATAACAGTTTAGTATGGAAGGAGACCTCTAACCATAGCCCTAGTATTTAGGCCTATGAATGTTTAGTTGTGGAACGAGTAAGAGTAATAGAGAGGAGACTGACATGTTTATTATAAGAGATTGATGTGTTAATATTGAATGGGCCACCCTTATACAAGAGGGATTGTAGTCCTTATATATAAATAGATAGACAATAAAAAAAACAATCATGGTTATACATTTGTATCAGAAAATTACCAGAATAAAAGCTTGTCAATACTTAAGCCTTTGCTGTGACTAGACACAACGTTTGTTACAATAGTGAAGCAAATAAAGCTAGTTACATACATAAGCAATATGACTTTTGCAGTTATACATTTGATCTCTGTAAGGTGAGTTCATCATAATTACACTTTACACTTGTAATATTTATTATATCATACCAATTACTAATTGCTGGTAGTAAGCTCATTCTAGAAAATAGAAATTTGTTTCAAATTTATGATAAAACTACCGGAAAACTTTCATAGAATACAGGTACTGGGCAATTTGTGCAATGTATGATGTCTTGTGTCATAAACTGTAAAAGCTTTGAGTACTGCATAGAAGGCAAAGACTAATAATTTCACGTGATTGATCAAACATTTGAGTGAGTTATAACTTATAAAAAATCCAAGTATATACATATAACAGCACATACATAGAAGCCCTGTAATAAAGTATTTAAGTAGAAAAGTACATTTAAGTTTGTCCCGTTTCTAAATGCTTGTGGAACATACAAGTTATTTCCATGCTTCATACAAGACATAATAAATATTAATGATAATAATTACATGGATACATTTTTATTCTAGTCCATATACTTTACCCAAAATGTGGGTTCTTCCTTTGGTCAGCAGAGCACCAATATAAAAATACCAACCTGCCCTCTCATTAAGAAAATAGTTTATGGCACTTCAGTTGTGCAGCTTTTTCTAGCCTTTGTACTAATACTACGACTACTACTATCATTGACAAAACAATACTCTTCATCACTTTCAAAAACATTTCACTTCGATTTCTTTTCTTTCTGGAAAGAAAAGGTACTTTGTGACATCTACATAGTTAAAGCCGAGTCACATATTAATGACTTTCTCCTCCTAGCATAGTTGAATTAGCATGTGCACCATTATTTAATCCTGTATATATAACAGTCTTTCAAAATCACCAAGACATCCTATCTTATTGTGTTTCATTCATTACCTAATTAGAATACACATGTAAGCTTACATTACAAAGTTCACTCATTATAGCCCATGGATCAACTTCACATACAAAAAAAGTCGTACAGCTACATAATGCCCTAAATATATGACAGTCTTCAACTGTTCATGGACTTGCTTTCTGCAGAAAAGAGAGTACAGCAATTAACAAATATATATCTATTTTCCAAAAGGAAAAACAATTATAACACTTAACATGAAATTAAATACAGTACTATATTAATTATTGTTGGTCCCAAACGGAAGATTAGGAATGATCTTTTCTCATGGAATTTCATTATAATATACAGAACAAACAAACAGATATTCCAGAATTTGCATACAGTATATATATATAGATATATATATATATATATATATATATATATATATATATATATATATATATATATATATATATATATATATATATATATATATATATATATTATATATATATATATATATATATATATATATATATATATATGCACAGTAGAACTTCGGTTTTCAAACGTCTTAGATCTCAAACTTGTTAATTTTCGAACTTTTGGACACAGAAATACTAAGCTTTACAAAATTTGTCTTGAAACTCAAACGGTAAGCTACGTGGTGTGCTAGTCACACGGCCACCATGCAGGGTGAAAGCATCGGTTACACACTAGCTGCTGCTCAGTGCAGTCTCTGCAATTTCGTAGTGCCTTTTCTTTTGTTTCATTGTGTTTACTTAATAAAATATAATTACATAAGCCACCTTGGGGTCAAAGAAGGTAAGTGTTGTTACCAAAGTGAAAAGAAAAGTGGTTAGAGCCATGAATCGTAGCAAAATATGAAAATGGTGTTTGTGTCGGTGATCTTGCCATGCAATAGATCCCTCCCCTTCCTCCTCTTATCCACCTTTCACTTATAGCATCAACTCTCCTCCATGCAAGTATGAATTTGAATTTTGCTCTATATTTTATCTATTTGTATTAGGTTTTTTCTGTGTAAGATTTAATATTTTTCATTGCTTTTGTATAAGAATATTTGCATGAAGTACTATTATAATAGTTTTAATAATAATAATACTTTATTTCCATTTCAATACAATGGGTATTCGTCAGCCAGGGTAAGCCCCAACCCCCCACTGTGGTGTCCACCCACAGCAGTTCCTGCCAGTAAACAGCTTAAACTCTCGGTCTTGGACGGGAACCGATCTTTCGACCTCATGAATGCGAAGCCAGCGCGTTACCACTGTACTAGCCAGCAGGCTAGCAATCACCTTGGGTGTAGGAATGGATTAAATCATTTTACATTGATTACTATGTGAAAAATTGCTTTGGTTTCGGACTTTTGGTTTTTTAAACCACAATCAGGAACAAACTATGTTTGAAAACTGAAGTTCCACAATATATGAAATATAAAAATCTTTTTATATCTACATTCAGGACATCAGCTCCTTTTCTTTCATAGAATCACAATAAGTTTATGTAAAACCCTAATGGGTGCAGCACTTGATATATCTAAAGTAAGTTCATAATATAAATGGCAACTAAGGATGCTTGTGCATATGTAGAGGTGAATATCATTAAATGACGACATTATGAGTGATTATGCATCATAATAATCCTATAATCAAAAGTTTACTACGTATATGAATCACTCTGCATTGTTTCAGAAGGTAATATTTATTATATACATTCAATATGTAATAATCAGAAATTGTGGAGCAATTACCTTTTCTTCAGTTATGCAACTGTACAATTATAATGTATATGGAGAAAACAAATTCTGCAAGAAAAACTCTATAAGACAGCCATATATTTACAAAATACAGAGCCGTATTATGAGCATTTTATCCTCCAACAAACAAAAACAAAGAAAACTGGATGACAAAGGATTCAGTAAATGCCATATACTGAACTAGTACTACCTGTTTATTACAAATCATGTAATATACCTGCAACTGAAATAATTAAGTAAAACCAACACACATAAACTGTAAATATATACTGCACACATATTGCCAGCTTAAAAGTTCTGGTGCATTCCTTACAATGCAACAGATATAATAAAAATGACAAAACTTAAGTATTCAAAGCCTCGGTGGACAAGCCTCCTATCATATTACTTGAAATTCAAAACTCAAAAACATTTATAATCAGCTTAGCAAATTTTGTTAATTCACATTGTGCACTTTTTCGTCAGATTTTAGTCCTAAAAAAAGCAAAGGACAATTTTACTTTGTTGTCATGATAAATGTAAAAATATTACAAAAACCACACTGTATGGATGATGACTTATTTGTCAAAGGGTAGAATTGTAAAAACAATGTTCAAAGAATGCCTGAAATTCGGAATGCAGTAGATGAAGTCTTTACACAGGAGCACATGAATTTCACTTATACCTTAATCAAGACAAATATTTATGTAATTGCTTTAAATTGAGAAGTATATCCAGTTAATTACTTTACCATATGCTCTTCTATGAGAAAATGGTTATAATTAGTATTACAGTATAGGTATCTTACAAATGATTAAGATACTTGGCACCATACAATACTCATAATTTTTAGAACAAGCTATGCAAGTATACAATACTCAAAATTTCTAGAACAAGCCATGCAATACACATTATTTCCATATGCAAATAATCATATTTGCAATAACAACAATTATACACAGCCTCTATAGCATTACCTGGAAAAAATTCATTATGTAACATACTTCAAAATTCATACTCCAAAAATATCATAAGTAAGAGAAATAAATTCTTTGCATAGTTTTCAAAATGCTATTTATTTAATTTAAATACTATACTAATATGCACATCATTATTCCTATTGCAAAGAGAAGTGCATGTTTATGTGGGTTAGTATTAATACATAACTAAATTATTTAAAAAACTTTGAGCCATTTGTATGTCTTTTACATAGAGCCATGGGAATTTTTCATCACTAATATTTTATGCATGAGTGAAAAAATACTCAAGTTTGTACTGCACTAATAAAGTATGCATTAGGAATATAATAATCATATACTTGCTAAACACAGTGCTTCCTTCCCATACAGAAGATAAAATCATGTCATGCATCATCCTGGTAGATATTTCTGTCTGGACGAGGAGGTTTTGCTGGTGGCTCTCCAAATTCATCAAAGGAGAGTGAAGATGAAACCTGCTGTTATAAAAAATAATATTATTGAGACTCTCAATCAAACTACAAGTTACTTTTTAATGTCAATAATAGCACACTTCTAATACATGAGCATGTACCAATATATACACTCTTACCTCGCTTTAACGGATATTGGAAACAACAGACAAAATCCATAGCAAGTAGCAGAGTCAGTATTTTTTGTGGCAGAGTTAGAATATTTCAGTTTAAAAGCCCCACATGCCACTGATGGCTGCTCAGAGAGCTGGCCGATAGTTGGCGCAGACCTTCATTTTGTCTACATCTGTGGTAGTGACACGTGTGCATTATAACTCCATATTTTGAGTTTTATATAAGTGTTTCAGTGCTTCACTAATTACTGTTATAGTGATTTTCTATAACCATGTCATTTATAGGACAAGAAGAGAAACAGAAATGGGTCAATTCAAGTGTAGCCCAAAGGTTTGAGTTGATTAAAAGTTAGAACACAGTATATATGTAAGACACTTGTCAGGAGTACGGCGTGAAAAATCAACTGTTTCAATAGTCGTAGTGCTAAATCAACACTTATGGAATATGCCAATCTAGTTCTGAAATAGCTTGTAAACATATGAAGAGAAGTAGTCAAGAGGAGTTAGACGAAGCAGTTCACAAGTGGTACGTTCAGCAGAAGGCTTATGGTGTTAATTTATCTTCCAATGCCATAAGAAATGTATCAGCAACTCGGTATTCATCTCGGTACTGCATGCAATGTTAATGATGGTTGGTTTTAGCATTATTTTAATTGCCATGGGCTGCTTAATGTAAATGTGAGAGGTGAGGCTGGCAAGGCAGACACAGCAGATGCCGAATCTTTTCGGATTCAGTTCAAAGAGCTGATGAAGAAGGTATTCTACTGCCCCAGGTGTACAACACAGATGAAACAGGCTTATATTAGCATTCTCTGCCTAATAATACTCAAGCACGTAAGGCAATGAGCAAGGAAAGAATTGCAGTACTTCTTTGTGCTAATGCTAAAAGCATGCACCAACTTAAAATAACTTTTGTTGGTAAATCTGCTTGCCCCTGTGCACTTAAAGATTACATATACACCTTGCCTGGTAATTATTACCACACCAAAAAGCGTGGTTTAATAGGTCCATCTTGTCTTACTGGTTTCACAAGTATTTTGACCTAAAGTACACAAGTATCAGGAGGAATTATTAAACTTTGTCACAAAAGATGCAAAAGCTCTCCTTCTTTTGGATAATGCGCCCTCGCAGCCTTGTGCTGAAAAGCTTGTCAGTACTGATGGGAGAATCTGTGCAATGTTTTACCAGCAAACATCACATCAATAATACAGCCAAGGGACTAAGGTGTGATTAGTGCATGTAAGAATAGATACCAAAGACACCATTAAATGAAGTCATGGTGGTGAACAAAAATGAGCAGCATATAGAAAATTATACCAGAGGACAACACACTCTTGAAAATATAAAAAATTACATCCTCAGGTCTGCACTGTTTATCTTTTGATTAGTGGAAGGACCTGAAAATTTCTTCACAGGCAAAGAGCTGGAAGATAGTTGTTGCGATTGAAGAACCTGATTATGATTTCTGCGGTTTTGAAGCCTCCGACTTCCACTGTCAGCTACATGTTAAGCAGACAGCTGTAACAGTGAAAGATGTTTAGGTTTGGCAAGATGAAAACAAAGAGTGATCCAGGATACCAAGTACTTTCGCATGCATAAATTGTGGCAGAGGTGATTGGTGACCAGGACAGCAGTAGCAGCGACAAGGAAGATTACATGCCAGCGACTTTGCCAAAATTAACGGAGGTGCATAACTGTATGGACACAGTACTGAAATACTGTATATGGAAAATATTGTGAGTAGGGATATCAGTGCTCATTATGCAAATCTCTGAATTCTTCGAGGAGCCATAATAGGGAACACTATCAGAGTGGTAAACAGCTCAAGTTATATACTTTTTTCAAACCTGTAACAGTTCCAGCCTCACCTGAGCAACCAGCGCCAGGTACAACTGCACCATCACAGCTTCGCACAGGTAGTGCCTGTACATCATAGGAGCTGCAAAGGTCTGATGACTCAGAATAAATTTCTGAGCCCTCACTACTATGATCATGGCATATAAGAACACATCTTCACCTTCCAAAGTACAGGTAAGTCTGAATATAAATTAAAAATCTTGAAGTTATTTTACTGTATTCATGGTTTACATATATTTAACATTCACACTGGATGTTGTACTAGATTAAAAGTATTACTGGGGGTATTCCTCTTCTTTTTGTAATTGGTGATATTAGCCTCTACAGACCCCAATTTAGAAACAAACCACAATCAGACATAACAGACCGAGCTATCCCCCATTACTCCGTTAAATTGAGGTATGAGTGTACAGTACTGTGGTGGTTTATTTATATAAAAAATTACGAAAACTCATATACCAAAGAAAAGTTCACAATAACAGATGCAAAGCAAAATATATTTACATTAACAAAAAGACCAGAAATAGAGTATTGTTGTGACTGAAAATTATCAAAAGTTCTAATGGATAGGATTTAGTTAAAAGTGATTATATGAATGTATATCCTGTCCATAGAAATAAAATCTTAGTACACTACGAATAAAAAAAAAAAATAATTGTTTAGTAATTTACAAAGTGAATTTTACTTTGCTTTGTCTAAATGGCTTCTCATTAGTTAAACAGTTATAACTTAGTAGTTTTCATTACAAGAAATTATAAGTTCAAATATGCAGTCTAGAAAATATAAAATAGTTTTAAAAATAAAAATCTTACTTTGCTACTCCTACGTAAAAAACCACTTAAGCGCGTGTTATTCAAGTCCCCATCATGATCTCGCATCTTTAGTGGCAATGGTGGTGGAGCTTCATCTTCATTAATTGATCCAGTTGGAGTGCTTGCAGCTGCAATGGTATGTTTAAAGAGTAATGACTACATCATAATTAAGAGATGACAAGAAAGTTGCAATATCATTGCTTTTAATGATGCATTAAATATTCATCCAAACAATGACTTTACTTGTCATTAAATCTAGTTTCATAACCCATTGGTTGTGGTACTTATAAGAACTTGTTTTTGATAAGAGTAAGTATACTGTGTGCTGAAAGAGCTAATATAACCTACCATTATTTAAACTTTCTCGAGAGCCCATGGAAGGAGAGGGAGTAGTTGATATGGAAGGTGTACTCAAGTTAAAGGAGAGTGGTCTTGATATATGTCGTTCTCTCTCTATGTCAGATCTCAGAGGTCGTTCTGGTGCCAACTGAAAAACAGAATCAGTCAGAATTAAGGGGTATTGAAAAAGCTTTACATCTGCATTCTCAAAATTGTTTTAATCAAGAGTAGACAGTTTTTCAGTTTCTTTGTATATATATATATATATATATATATATATATATATATATATATATATATATATATATATATATATATATATATATATATATATATATATATTATATATATATATCCCTCGCTATATGACGGTTCACCTATTGCGAATTCAGTTCATAGCGGATTTATTTATTTATTTATTTATTTTTTTTTTTAATGTGACACCAGAACGGGCCAAGAAATTATAAAATAAAACAGCCTTTATCAGGCTGTAAAGAGAAATAGAGATGGAGAGTGATATGACCGGTCAGATGTGAAGGGATTATAAAACAATGGTAATGAATATCCAATTCTTTGCTGGGTTTTAATATACCTCTGCATTACTTTCATGATGTCTATTCCAAAAATTCTCCTTAGATCTTATTATTATTATTGTTATTATTATTATTATTATTATGATTATTATAATTATGATTATTATTATTATAATTATTATTATTATTATTATTATTATTATTGGTGACAATAAGTTTGCTTTGATAATGAGTGTGGAGATTATTATCATTATTATTATTATTATTATTATTTGTTATTATTATTGTTATTATTATTGTTATTAAGGGCTCATCATTGTTTGTACGTCTGTTGGTTTATTTACTTTAATAACTGTGTACAGTGCCCCTCCCTAGCTGGCTGGGACAAAAAGAGAGAGAGAGGGAGAGAGATGCATCCTTTCAAAGTTCCATCAGGAAATGAAGACAGAGAGTGAATTTAAAATGGAGGGAAGTTTATTATTAGATCTCTCTCTCTCTCTCACTTTGTTTGGGGTTTATCTAATTTTCAAGACTATAGTATTATTAATATTCCTTGGTTCTAATCACTCTTCTATCTATCTGAACAAAATCTTAACATAAATAGTGTCAACTGAGAGAAAAAGAAAATGTATACATTTCGTTCAAAGAAAACATATATCATACTGTATTCATGGGAAACTTAAATGAAATACCTGTGTGTGTATATATATATATATATATATATATATATATATATATATATATATATATATATATATATATATATATATATTTTTTCTCTTTTTTTTTTTTTTTTTTTTTTTTGCTCTACAGAGAGAGAGAGAGAGAGAGAGAGAGAGAGAGAGAGAGAGAGAGAGAGAGAGATCTAATTAACTCTTGTTCATTCAACCAAAACTACATTATTTTTTTTTTAAATATTGGTTTAATGACAAATTCGTAATAATAATAATAATCTCCACAATCATCATCAAAGGAAAATTATTGTTGCAAATAATAATAATAATAATCATCATAATAATATCCACAATCATCATCAAAGGAAAATTATTGTTGCCAATAATAATAATAATAATAATAAGATCTAAGGAAAATTTTTGGAATAGACATCATGAAAGTAATGCAGAGGTATATTAAATCCCAGCAGAGAATTGAATATACATTACACATCTTGTATAATCCCTTCACAGCTGACAGGTCATTACATTCTCCACCTCTATTTTTCTTTAGTTTATGTATGATTCATGCCCAGGTCCGATAAAGGCTGTTTTATATTATTATTTTTTGGTCCTTCCTGGTGACACACAAACAAAAAAATTAATGGTGCTCCTACTTCGCGGTTTTTTACCTATCGCGGCCGGTCCTGGAACCGAACCCCCGTGATAAACGAGGGATTACTGTATATATATATATATATATATATATATATATATATATATATATATATATATATATATATATATATATATATATAATATATATATATATATATATATATATATATATATATTTTATTTGTTTATAAATCCTAATTCAAATGGGGGTTGACACAGACAGGTTGGAGCAGGTGAATTAATGTTGGATGCCCTTCCTAATACCCCACAGTAGGCTTGAACACAGGTTTGTCACTTCTTGTGTCAAGTATTTAAAGCATGGTACTACTACTTATATATTAATATATATCTACATACAGGGGATCCTCAGTTTACAATGTCCTCAACTTACAATGTTCCATATTTACGATGCATCTCCCATAAATTATTATTGTTATTATTATCTTTTTTTTCTTTTTTTTTATAATTGTTGGCCTGTATTATGTCTCTCAAGTGTAAAACCAATTTTTCTGACAGCATTGCTTTGAAGAAAAGGAAAGCCATCAGCATGGAAGTAAAATTAAAGATAGTGAAATGCTTGGAAAAGGGAGAAAGTTTACTGCTTTGTTAGTACAGTATAGATGGGTGACATAGGAGCTTATTTAGATGTGTTCCAACTAAAGCGGAAATTCAGGTTACATCACGTCTTGAAGAACGGAACTGTGACGTAAGTCGACTTCCCCTATATATATATATATATATATATATATATATATATATATATATATATATATATATATATATATATATATATATATATATATATATATATATACATACAGTGATCCCTCGCTATATCGCGATTCACCATTCGCGAATGTAGTGCATCGCAGTTTGTTTTTGGCGAGCTTTTTTTTTTTTTCTGGGTATATGCGAGAATCCACAATATGTGAAAATATTAAAATGTTCAGTATTTTCATTATTTTCTTGAAATTTTTTTTTATTTTTTTTATTGATAAAAAAAAGTATTTCCCAGCCTAAAACAATAAAGCAGTGTTGTTTTCCAGTTTTACGTCACGGACTCCCTTTTCTACCAAGGGCTAGGACGGTTGCCTTCTTGCGAAGGACTTGTTTTGGCAGATGTAATCATTACCCTGAATGCATGCCCTTGCTAACCTCAGACCGTGACGGGGCACGAACCCTCGACCTGACGCCTCAGAGTCGCGGATGCTACCGCTTGAGCCGAGGTGACTACAATAATAAAACAGTAAAAAATAGTAAAAAACATAAATTTAAACATGTAACTCATAGTACTGCACCATGTAAAATACGATGCCGGTATCGGCGTTTCAGAAAACAAAAAGGGTCGCACCTCAAGAGATAGTACATATTAAAATTCCCAGTATTTTCATTATTTTATTGATAAAGAAAGTATTTCCTAGCCTTAGAATAATAAAACAGTATAAAAAAATAAATTTAAACATGTAACGCACAGTATTGCACCATGTAAAATACTGTATGATAGCATATTGGCGTCTTGGAAAACGCAAAGGGTCGCACCTACGTGAGATATTACATGGAATGCTATTGGCTGATGGGTGCGAGACGACGAATCACAGAATTGTTTTTCTGTGTGTTCTGTATCATGGGGTCTGATTGGCCTTTAGATTGAAGCTTCATCCTCCCAGCATCTTCCATTGTCTTGCCTCACCTGTTCAGTCTACTCACGTGTGCGCTGTTCGCTTTGTGCTTCTTAATACGTAGTGCTTGTGATTTTGTGAAACTTTTGTATTTCAACCTCTGCAATGCCTCCCAAGGATCTTTCGTCTTCTAAGGCTTCTGGTAGTAAGCCTAAGCGGCAAAGGAAGATGTTGACCATAACAGAAAAGGTAAAACTGTTAGATATGCTGAAGGAAGGAAGAAGGTTCTCGGATGTCAGCCGTCATTTCGGCATCAACGAATCTACTGTTCGATACATCAAAAAGGACGAGGCATATATCAGGAAAACAGCAACTATTACTTTTAATAAAACAGCGAAGACGGTCGTAACAACCTGCAATAAGATAAGAGTGCAGATGGAATCTGCTTTGGCCCTTTGGATTGCTGATTGCAGGAAGAACATCAGCTTAGACATCAGTATCATACAAACAAAGGCGAAGAAGCTGTACGAGATATTCGCTGCAAACAAACCTGATGACGACAGTGGCGACCGTGAGGAGGAGGAGAGAGAAGAAGATATCGACGACCCACAACCAGGACCCTCCAGCGATTCTCTTCCAAGGAAATGATCGTTTGTTGCAAGCAAGGGATGATCCGCCAAATTTCAAAAACGCTATGGCCTAAAGAGCATTTCGGTGCATGGCGAAGCTACCTCTGTGGATACAGCTGCAGCTGAAGAATAAGTAAAAGAACGACTTCAAGAAAATTATCGAGGACGGCGAATATGCTCCTGAGCAAGTATTTAATATGGAGGAGACTGGCTTATTTTGGAAGAGAATGCCATCTCGCACTTTTCTCTTCAAGGAAGAAGCTAAAGCCCCGGGATTTAGAGCGCACAAAGACCGCGTTACCTCTGTCATGTGTGGGTTTCATGTTAAAGCCCAGGCTTATCTACAAGTCTAGGAACCCTAGGGCTTTAAAGAATAAAAACAAGAATCTGTTGCCAGTGTATTGGATGCATAACCCTAAGTCCAGGATCAGGAAAAGCCTCACATCGGACTGCTTTCACCAATGCTTTATCCCTCATGTCAAAGTTTATTTTGCGGAGAAGGGCCTTGAATTTAAAGTCCTTCTTTTGATGGATAATGCTGGTGGCCACGCAACTGATCTCCAACATGACGGTATTCAAGGAGAGTTCCTGCCACCGAATACGACATCACTGATTCAGCCTATGGATCAAGGCGTTATTCGTGCGTTCAAGGTCCTCTACACACAAAATGCCCAGGCGAACCTGGTTGACTCCATGGATGCAGACAAGGAATTCGCACTGAAGACGTACTGGCGTAACTACACGATTGCTACATGCCTTCAAAATATTCATGCAATCAAAGAGATGAAGCAGGCCACAATCAATGCCAGCTGGAAGAAATTGTGGCCCGAAGTCATCTACAACTACAAGGGAAGTCCATAACTCGGTAGTTGCGAAAACTGCGAATTTGACTGCATTTCTAGGAGGAGAAGGCTTTAAAGATATAACTCACTGAGACATGAATGAACTGATCGACTGCCACTCGCAGCCTTTGACTGATGAAGACTTGGAGGAAATGACAAAATCAGCGAGCGAAGAAGAGGAAGAAGAACAACCAGAGGAAACGCACGAAGAAGTCGAAGAGCTGGCCTTACACTCGAACGTCTGGCAGCCATTTATAACATGGCGAAAGAACTCCAACAACCGTTGCAGGAGCATGACGATAATATGGTTTGTTCAGTGCACTTCTGCAATATTATCGATGATGCCATGACTCTTTACAAGACCATCTTCGCACAAAAGAAGAAAAAGCAACAGCAACTCCCCATTACCATGTTCTTCTCTCCCAAAAAGCAGCCATAAAGCTGTCATTGGCTATGGAATATTTGGCTGTGGAATATGTACACATCATCATCTCGTCATTCACGGTAAGCTTACCTATCACGTTCATATAAATTTACGTTTGCACGCTGTTATTAATAAAGTAAAGGGTGGTTTGTTAACAGTGCAAGGAGGGTTTATACAGTAAATGTAAAAATAAATGCAAAATATCTATGTATATATGGTGCTCCTACTTCGCGGATTTTCACCTATCACGGTCTGTCCCGGAACCAAACCCCCGCAATAAACGAGGAAGCACTGTCTGTACTATACAGTCCTCTCTCTCTCTCTCTTTTTTTTTTCCACACACACCTTAACAACTTACAAATGGACTGGAACCTAACTCTTTCATTTGTTGGGGAGTGTCTGCATATATACTAGTACAGTATATATATATAAATAAGTAAGTGGTAGTACCATGCTTAAAGTACTTGATGCAATACAGAAGCTCCCCTACTTACAAACAACTGAGTTACGAATATTCACAGATACGATCATAAACTTACCCATTTCCTACCCATGTATTAATGTATGTATTACTGTACTGAACTGAATTATTACATTATTATTACTGTATTAAAATTCAGTAATACAGCATACTTTATGATTATTGTAGTACTTAAGTGTCTTTAGCCTAAGTACTGTACAAACCTGCATATGTATGTACTGTACAGTACTTTGCTTTACCTAAACACATCTTACAACAATTCTATTTATGAATAGACTTCTGGAACCTAACTCATTCGTAAGTTGGGGAGTGTCTGTATATATATACTGTAAATATACATAATGGTAGTACTGTGCTTAACCCCTAAAGGGCAGGCAGCGTAAGGGGAAATATGTAACCCCTAGCCAGGCAATAGGCCTTAAGTGAATGTGTGAGAAAGAGAGATAAAATGAAAATCTTATCCAATAAAATAAACAAACAGACAATGTATATTCTTGCTATTTATATTCCTCTCCCAACTCCGATATAATTTCGTCCATGTCAGTGACTGTATTGCTGTCACTATCACTTTTATTTTCAGTTTTGTCTTCTAATATCTTGAATACGTGAGTACTGATAGCTAAAAGAGCTTCACAAATATCATTAGAGGTAGTCAAAACTTTCCTCCTCTAAGCGTGGGTGGAGGTTATAGGCGAATGACATGATGTAAATGACTGCTGATTCGAAATAGTGACCTTACATGCACTTGATTACAAACGTATGTCCACCCACATTGAGAGTGCTATAAAGCAAGAGGGGAAAAATAGATGCCAACCAACACCAAAATATTATGGGATGCCACAGGAACTGTTCTGTACCCATTTTGACTCTGCACAAGCCCACTAAATTTGAAAAAAATTTTGACGATGCCGTACACAGTTATTTACCCTGGATTAGGTGGAGGCCATCCTTAAGGGGTTAAAGTACTCAATGCAAAATATATATATATATATATATATATATATATATATATATATATATATATATATATATATATATATATATATATATATATATATATATATATATATATATATATATATATTTTACTAGACATCATCAACCAATCCTTATTAGGTATTGGCCCTAAAGATTGGGGTAAGCAAACCATTTGCCCATTTTTCAAGAAAGGAGACCCAACACAATGTGAAAACTATAGAGGTATTTCCCTGATAAATCATGCTGCTAAATTGTATGAAAGAATATTAGAAAGAAGAGCTAGGATTATCACTGAACCACAACTGAGAGAATGGCAGCATGGCTTTCGAAAAAGCAGAGGTACAACAGATATGATATTTTCCATTCGAAAACTAATGGATAAAGCCTGGGAATATGATAATAAATTGTACATGATTTTCATTGATCTGCACAAGGCTTTTGATTCTGAACCTAGAAAAAGATTGTGGAAATGCCTACACGATTATGGAATAAATGGTCAACTATTGAAAGCAATCAAGGGCATGTACAGTCCATGCATGAACAAAGTGAGCACAGAGTATAAAAATGAAAAATGGTTTGAAATAACATCTGGGGTGAAGCAGGGAAGTGTTTTGTCACCTTTGTTGTTCATGACCTATATGGCCAAAATAATGAAACAAGTAAACAACCAGCAAGAAACACCAATGAGGACATTAGCCTACGAAGATGATATTTGCTATTGGGAAACAAGTAGGGATGGATTGCAGGAGGTGGCGGAGAGATGGGATAGGGCACTTGAAGAAGAGGGAATGAAGATGAATAAAGTGAAGCCTGAAGTTATGGTATTTAGTAGAGGAGAAGAGATCCTAAATATAAGTCTAAATGGAACTACTCTCCCACAAGCAAAAGAATTTAAGTATCTTGGAGTAGAGATTAAATCAACTGGAGGTATGCAAGATGAGATCAC
>JAXCGZ010007548.1:107500-222500 GCA_037179515.1 Halocaridina rubra | reverse complement strand
ATTGAGGGGATAGGAGGTAGCTAAGCGGTGGAGGATGGAAACTAGCATTATATAGCAAGAACAAAATCTTAAAATTTAGGTTATTTTCACTGCAAATAATGAAAATTATAATAAAAATATGTATGAGAGAGAGAAAGACTCAGGCACCTACAAATGGTTTTCAAAGGTATGCATGTCTAATAGATACTGTAAACACTGAAATAAGAGGAGAGGTCCGGAGTAAGATGTACCATCTACAAGGAGGTAGATGCCGACTGATGTGTTTTAGCAGGTGTATTAGGAAGTGTTTTAGCAGTTTAGATGTAATTATTATATTATTATCAAGCATAAGTAAAACATTAGCCTCAGTGCTTTTTATCTCACACTCTCATATGTTTTATTATTAATATTGTGATAGACTGAGGATATGATAGCCCAGAGCTTTTCATCTCTCTCTCTCTGAATTTGTGTGTGACATCATACTCCACAGCCATATTTTGACAATAAAAATGAAACACTGAGGCAATTTTTTATCATTAACTCAAAATGTTGACAACGAATGAGTGAAACGACAAAAAGTGGGGACCCACTATATATTCTTAAACTCCCCGTACAACTGTAACCTGTTGATATAAAAAGTCTTCACAAAACTTTTTCCAAAAATAATTTATTACCAAGATAAATGTTACTTCCATTGGAGAAGCTCTCTCTAAACACTCTATTGAGACTTGCGTAACTTATGCGCTGTTCTCTAGTGCTATGTCTGTATGTTAGATATCTAAAATTTTCATACTTTACAATATATCATCTAATTCCTTGGACAATCACCAAGGAATAGCAAGACTCAAACAATGGTTGCTGTAGAGTTATTCTTGGAAAAGGATATTCTCGTTCTTATGGAAAGCAGCACTTCCTGACCATCGTCTTTTTCCAAGAATGTTCTATCGCTGGTGTTTATTGAACTGTTTGATGATGGAGGTTTGAGGCCTTCAAATGCTTGCACACCGTCTTCAGAATCTTTTGCCAAAAAATTCATATCTAGCATAGGGATATGTCACCTATACGGGAGAAGTTATCTCTATACACTCTCAACAATGGGACATTTGAGTATGGTGTTTTGAGTCCTCTCTGAAGCTATGTCCATATGTTAAGTAACCTGTTTCCTTTTCTTTACAATATGTTAACAGATTTCTTGGATAAACACCAAGGAATAATAATACTTAATGTTGGTTGTTAGAGACTTTCTTTTAGAAAAGAATTATTTTGGCACTTATGAAAGCAATGCTCCCAAACCATTGTCTTTTTTAAAGAAAGTTCCATTCATCAATGTTTATTTAACTGCCTGGCGATGGAGGCTCGAGACATTTGAAAGTCTGCATATCAAGTCTTCAGAAAACTAGCCAATATATAATTTCTGGTTAAGAGATTAGTTATCTCTAAGGGTGAAGCTTTTGAAGAGATATGTTACCTCTATGGAAGAAGCTCTGTCTATATAAACTTTAATGGGGACTGAGGCATTATGTTTTGAGACTTCTGTAAATCAATATCTTTAATTTAGAATAAGGAACCATTAATATTGAGATATTTACACTTCTGGAAATATATGCCACTAAAAATATTTCCAAGATTTAAGGTAATAACTGTCTGAAATTCTGAAATGCACTTTATCTCTAAATATACAAAACTACTTTTCACAAGATTAAAGAGATTGTTATTTTTCTTTTTATGAGTGTGACACCGGGACAGGCAGAAACTGCCTTCATCAATAAAGGCCTGGGCACGAGAAAATACCAAGACAAAGGAACAGAAAAAGGTTAAGGACAAGGCAGAGATGAGGCAATGTCACGCAAAAGAAAACGACAGACAGAAATAAACAGTCAAAGTACAGAGGACCCAGAGATATGGAGGACTAGGCCCTGAGATGACGATAGATCTGCTTTTTGAAGGATGAAAGGTCATAAGAATTAGGAAAGACAGAAGGAGGAAGAGAGTTCCAGAGTCTGGAGGTAGATGGGAAGAAGCAGTCGCTGCACCGACCAATCCTTGAGCTACAAATCTCCACACAGTGCCTGTGAGATGAGGCCGCTTGGCGAGTGTTATGCGGCCTCGGCAGTGGAGGAGGGATGCAACTCGCCAACTCATCAGAGCAGCAATGGAAGTAGTAGTGATAGAAAAGCGAAAGAGAAGATACCTTACGGCAAAGAGAGAGAGAATCCAGGTTAGAAGTAAGAGAAGGATCATTAATGAGTCTGACTGCCTTAGATTCAACTCTATCAAGAAGATAAGTAAAGGAAGAAGCACCCCAGATGTGTGAGCAGTATTCTAAGCAGGGACGGATAAGACTTTTGTAAATTTTAAGTAACTGCAAAGAGGAAAAGTAATGACGAAAACGAAACAAAACCCCCAGTTTTTTGGATGAAGATTTAGAAATTTGGATTATGTGATTCCTCCAAGACAAGTTAGAGGCTATATGGATTCCTAATATGTTGATAGAGTTAAGAGGGTAAATTTCATTGGTTTCGAAGACAATAGGGTTATCAGGAGGAGAAGACAATAAAGAGACAGCCAGAAACTGTGTCTTGGAGGCATTGAATTTAACTAAATTTTGAGTGCCCCACTCAGACACTCTCTGCAAATCGGAGTTAAGAGTAGAAGAAAGAGTGATACGAGATTGATTACGAGTAGCAGATGAAGGTTTTGGAGAAAAGGCAGAGGAAAAGTGAAGGGTAGAATCATCAGCAAAGGCATGAAGAAGAGAGGAAGATGGGGATTGTAGAAGATCATTGCAATTTGGATTATGAAGTTAGTAATAATACAAATAAACACAATCTAAGCATACACAATATAAGAAACAGCACAATAAAAAGTCACTATACTGGACCTTCAAAACAATACAATATCAGAATGTACGAAAATATTATTAATAGTTACCAACTGCACTGAACACACATTACCAAAGCCTTTCCTGTGTTAACCAAACAGCACCAGGAAGAAAAGAGATATTAATCACTTGGAGGGATTAAAGTGTTCAACTAGGTTTGATGAAGTAATACTGTGTATCATGCAGCCAACAAAGATAATGAGAATAAAAGAAATAATGACACCTACAGGAGAGGTTACCTGCTCACTCAGCTCAATAATAGGAGAGTTGATCATGACCTGAGACTCTGGACGGTCAAACCATTGTGTTGATGATGATGAAGTAAAACTTTCCCGCCGGAGAATCTTGCTGTAGAAAATAGTATATATATATATATATATATATATATATATATATATATATATATATATATATATATATATATATATATATATATATATATATATATATATATATATATATATATATATATATATAATCAATAAAGAATTTACGTTACAATACTTACATATTATAAATAAATGTGAAACGTTTGACTTTGAAATCTTTGATATTTCAGTTTTTATTACAAGTCATATCTATATTTATTGCAATATATACATTAATAAAAACTGAAATACCAAAGATTTTTCAGTCAAACGTTTCACATTTATTTATGAAATGTAAGTATTGTAATGTAAATTCTTAATTGATTATATATATATATATATATATATATATATATATATATATATATATATATATATATATATATATATATATATATATATATATATATATATATATATAATCAATACAGAATTTACGTTACAATACTTACATTTCGTAAATAAATGTGTTTGACTTAAAAATCTTTGATATTTCAGTTATTACAAGTCACATACTGTATATATTTATTTCAATATATACATTAGTAAGACAGAATTCAAAGCCATTAAAAAATCTAGTAATTACCTGAGGCCTTTTTCCATCTTTGACTGTTTTGGCACACTGCCATTGGCATTACCCAAACTATGATGACTGCTTTTTTGCCGAGGTAACGTGCTTCCTCCCTTACTTGGACCTAGACTGAGGCGTGATAGAGAAGACTGTGATCCAGACAAACCCCTGAGGAAGAGTAAGTTTATATTAAAGGCACTTTACAAACAGAAAAAAAATCAATTTCTTAAGAGAATCATGCATTATTAAATAATCAGAACAGGCATATAAATTAACATTCAGTAAGAATGTATCAGTTGTCAGTATCACCACAATCCCTTTAGTGAGATAGGTCTGGTGAATGCAGTCACTTCAATATAAGCTACTAGTAATAAAAGTTACCCTGAAAGAAAAATATTTTCTTTTCTATGTACACTGTGGCATATCACATCATGCGACTTCTTTGGAAACATACAAAATCAAATATACAGTGTTACCCCGCTGTATCGCGCTTCTTGGTTCGCGGTCTCACTCTATCGCGTTTTTTTTTTGGATAAATTATTATTTTATTTTATGGGTATACGCAAAAATATTAAAATATTGAAAAAAAACATTTTCAGTGTTTTCATTTTTTTTTTTAAATTTACGTTGCGTGCTGTTATTTATAATGTAAAGGGTGTTTTTTTAACAGTGCAGGGAGGGTTTATACAGTACGTAAATGAAAAAATAATTGTAAATGAGTATGTATGTCAAGTCATTATCACCTCAATCACCGTAATTTTTCTATCACTTTCATAAAAATTTACTTTGCTTGCTGTTATTTATAATGTAAAGGGTGTTTTTTTAACAGTGCAGGGAGGGTTTATACAGTGCAAACGTAAAAATATATTAAAATATCTATGTACATATAGGCGGATCCTACTTCGCGGATTTCCTGGTTCGCGGTGGGTCCCGGAACCGAACTACCGCGATAAGTGAGGCAACACTGTATATGAAATAATCTACTCCTGTGAGGAATATCTGATTCAACCTATAACTGAAAGCAGGCATACAGTACAGAATGTGGTGTCAGGTACTCAACCTTTTGGGAACATAAGAGAATATGACTATTGTATCTTTCATACTTAGGCCTAAAATAAAAAGGTATTTATGACCTTGTCTTTTTCATTTGTGTGCATAAAGAGCAAAACACATCTGAGAAGATAATGACCATAAATGAGAAACTTCCCCTCTAATTGGTCTATTATGTACTACCAGTATAATGAACAAAAGACTGAGACATTGTGCAGTAATTCTCCTACGACTGTGACATACATTAGGATTTGTACAAAATAATCAGAGCTTCTGCACTGATGCCCGCGCTGTGTAGTTCGTTTGTAATCTGTTCATATTTCTTGCTTTATTTTCTATTGTTTTGCCTTTAAGCTCGCCCTTATTATTGCTCCTAAGAAAGTTCAATGTGTTAGTGACAGTGGTGTCAAACACCATAGACTGATAACAGTGAAAATAAAAAAAAATAAAAAAAAGGGGACTCTCCTTCCAAACATTAGTCCCACTACTCCTCCTCCACCACCATTCACGTATGCCAGCAACAATCATCCACAAAGGTAAATACAGTACTGTTTCTTATCTACAGTAGTTGTTTCTTACCTGTTTGTCATTAGTGGGACAATGAGACCGACTTTTTCTAAGCGTTGGACTTTGCTATTTTATACTGGATATCAACTAGTGTATACTGTACACCTGAATATGTACATGTTTTACTTGAGTAGAGTAGAATTCCTTTCTATTATTAATGTAATTTTCCTTTTACAGATGAAATGCATATAACCTGTATTACATATCATGCTTATACTGACTACATATTTTTAAAATGAATATTTATTGTGACTAGGAATGGATTAAATAAATTTACATGCTTTTCAATGGTAAAAATAAATCCAACCCACGAACAAACCAACCCAAGAACAGGTTTTAGGAATGGATTAAATTTGTGGGTTGGGGTCACTACTGTATATATATATATATATATATATATATATATATATATATATATATATATATATATATATATATATATATATATATATATATATATATATATATATATATACACACTCAGCTCGGTTTTTACGCATTTTTAAAATACGCGAAATTGGAATAATGCCCCAAAAAATAATAGTAAAAAAATGCAAAATACACGAATAACGCCCGCGCAAAAAAATTAGAAACAAAAAATTCATTTTAGTAAATAAGTAACCACCTCGGAGGCACTTTTCCGCCATACTGCCAAGTGCTTCAGTGTCTCTTTACCCAGCATACTGCGTGGATATATCGCTTGTTCTGTGTTTGTATTTCCAGTGCTTTTTATTTTTCAAATTATATACTATACTATCATGGCCAGTAACGACAAAAACTTCAAGTGTTCACCCATTATGAGCGTGGTGAGAGTACGGCAGCTATAAACCTGTTGATGCAACACAGTGAATGTACGTTGCACACTATCCATGAAAATGCAGAAAGATTAAAGAAAAGTGCAAAAGCTGGTGTGAGTTTAACTTCGCTTAAGTCTTCATATTCTCGATCGGATATTAGGAAGAGAATGGAGAAAATGCTATGTACGTGGATTACCATTAAGAACAAACAGCAAACAAACTTGCAATATAATATTGTCATGGAAAAAGCATGCGAGAGTGCATCAGCTGATACGGAGGCGGCAAAATGTTTGCAGATAGAGGTTCGTTCTTTTGCATCCTCCTCCTCTTCTACTGCTTAAGTTACGTGCTCACCGCCACCATGCACGTCCCAGGGTATGCCTGTTGCTGACTGCATAACAGAGTATGTTAATTTGCTTGCTGTACAGTAAATCTGAATATCTTTTGTACTCTTTAACAACAGTATTTGTTTTTCAATAAAAATGGCTACAGGTCTTTCTGCTTTGTCATGTACTTGTAAAATATGTTTTACTTATTTTATATCTTTGGCACAGTGTGTCTATGTACGGTTGTGATATATATATATATACACAGTAACCCCTCGTTTATCGCGGGAGTTCAGTTCCGGGACCGGCCGCGATTGGTGAATTTCCGCGAAGTAGACACACCTTTAAAAAAAAAAATAATAATAATTAAAAAAAAAAGATGATTATGACACCAGGACGGGCCAAAATTTATAAAATAAAACAGCCTTTATCAGGCTGTAAAGAGAAACAGAGATGGAGAGTGTAATAACCTGTCAGATGTGAAGGGATTATAAAAGATGTGTAATGAATATCCAATTCTCTCTCTCTCTCTCTCTCTCCAACATTCTATTCTAACTAACACCCCCCCACTCTCTTTGTCCCAGCCAACTAGGGAGGGGCACTGTACACAGTTATTAAATGATGAGTCCTTAATAATAATAATAATAATAATAATAATAATAATAATAATGATGATGATAATAATCTCCACAATCATCATCAAAGGAAAATTATTGTCACAAATAATAATAATAATAATAATATTATTATTAATAATAATAATAATAATAATATCTAAGGAGAATTTTTGGAATAGACATTATGAAAGTAATGCAGAGGTATATTAAAACCCAGCAGAGAATTGGATATTCATTACACATCTTTTATAATCCCTTCACATCTGACAGGTTATTACAGTCTCCATCTCTGTTTCTCTTTACAGCCTGATAAAGGCTGTTTTATTTTATCATTTTTGGGCCATCCTGGTGTCAAATCATCTAATTTTTTTTTTTCCCCTACTTCGCGGAAATTTACCTATCGTGGCCGGTCCCGGAACCGAACCCCCACGATAAACAAGGGGTTACTGTATATATATATATATATATATATATATATATATATATATATATATATATATATATATATATATATATATATATATATATATATATATATAAATAAATAAATAAATAAATATATATATATATATATATATATATATATATATATATATATATATATATATATATATATATATATATATATATATATATATATATATATATATATATACACAGTGGTGACCCCAACCCACAAATGCCTGTACCTACGAACTAACCAACCCGCAAACAAAATTTTGAAAAAAAATTGACCCCAACCCACAAATAAATTCCATCCCACAAACAAAAATGTGTTGGCCAAGCCACCACGTGTCCCATTTGGCTGCTCTCGGCCGCCACGTGGGTTCCACTTGGCCGCTCTCGGTTTCTCTCAGTTCTGCATTGGTGCCCGCGCTGTATGGTTCGTTCGTAATTCTATCACAGTTCTTGCTAATTTTCCACAGTTTTTTCTTTTAATATTACCCCTATTATGGCTCCTAAGAAAGTTAAAAGTGCTAGTGAAATTGGCGTCAAACACCATAGATGCATAATAGTGGAAACGTAAAAAGAAATAACTGCAAAACATGAAAATGGGGTGCGTGTGTTCAATCTCGCCACGCAATGTAACATGCCTAAATCCACCATATGTACTATTTTAAAGAATAAAGAGATCTTAAAAGCAGCTGACGTGGTTAAGGGAGTCAATATTTTAACAAAGAAAAGGTCACAGGTGATAGAAAAGGTTGAAAAATTATTAATATTGTGGATAAATGAAAAACAGGTGGTTGGCGATAGCATTAGCGAGGCCATAATATGCGCTAAGGCTTTGCAAATCCATCAAGATTTAGTAGCAAACTCTCCGACTTCTAGTGGCGCTAAACTGGAGAGAGTTAAAGCCAGTAGAAGCTGATTTGAACACTATCGTAAACGAACTGGGATTCATAGCGTCATTAGACATGGAGAGGCGGCTAGTTCCGACCAAAAAGCAGCAGATTCCTACGTATAGGAATTCGCTAAATATATCAAGAGTGAAGGCTATATCCCGCAACAAGTGTTTAATTGTGATGAAACGGGACTCTTTTGGAGGAAAATGCCCAAAAGAACTATATAACCAGAGACGAGAAATCATTGCCTGGCCACAAACCAATGAAAGACAAGCTTACCCTGTAATTGTGTGCTAATGCTAGTAAGGTCTGTAGAATCAAGCCTCTTAGTTTACCACTCTGAAAATCTGCGTTTTTAAACGCAATAACGTATTGAAGGCTAGCCTCCCAGTAATGTGGAGGTCAAATCCAAAGCCTTGGGTCACACGGATTTTATTCCTAGAGTGGTTGATTGAAGTGTTTGCACCAGCAGTGAAGAAATATCTTGAGGAAAAGAATTTGCCTCTTAAGCATTTCCTCATAATGGATAATGCTCCTGCCCATCCTCCAGGTGTGGAAGATGATCTCGCTATACATTACAACTTCATTAAAGTAAAATTTCTGCCTCCCAACACCACTCCTATCCTCCAGCCCATGGACCAGCAGGTAATTTCTAATTTAAAAAAGTTGTATATGAAGGGTCTTTTTGAAAGGAGTTTCCAGTCACCAATGACACGGATTTGACCCTTCGTGATTTCTGGAAAGATCACTTTAATACCCTCCACTGCATTGGCCTCATTGAAAAAGCATGGAAGGAGGTCTCATATCATACATTGAACTCCGCCTTGAGGAAACTTTGGCCAGGTTGTGTTACTGATAGAGACTTCGAGGGCTTCAAGCAGGAGTTAGCTATTATTGTGGCCATGGGCAAAAGTTTGGGCTTGGATGTCAATGAGAAGGATGTGGAGGAGCTAGTGAAGGACCACATAGAAGAACTTACCACGGATGAATTAATTGAGTCGCAATGTGAACAGGTGAAGATTCTCCAAGAGGAGCAGTCACCGGAGGAAGGGGTAAAGGTGTCCAGTGAAGAAGGAATTTTTAGTATGTGGAATAATGTGCAGGCTTTTATAGAGAATCATCACCAAGATAAAACTGTGGGCAATAGAGTAGTGAATGTGGTATATGACATTGCGATGAATATTTTTTAAAAAGTTTACCAAAGAAGAAAAAGACAAATTTCTCTGGATTGTTTCCTTGTCCCAGTAGGCAGGGAAGCAGCTTCCAAAAGAGAATAGAGAAAACACCAGAAAAACTGCCTTTATCAGAAGAGTTCCCTAACGTTTTGAAGGAAGGGGACTCTCCTTCCAAAAACTAAATCCCCCTCCTCCACCACCATCCATGTATGCCAGCAACAATCATCCACAAAGGTAAATACAATACTGTATTTCTATTATTCATTTTATTTTCCTTAATTATGTATGCTATTCTCCTTCTACAGAGTATATTGCTTATAACCTGTATTATATTTGTTTTTCATGACTTAAAAAATTTTAAAATGAATATTTGTGGTGACATGGAACGGATTAATTGGATTTACATGATTTTTAATGGGAAAATCAAATCCAACCCACGAACTTTCCAATCTAAGTGCACTTTTTTGGAAGGCAATAAGTTTGTGGGTTGAGGTCACCACTGTATATATACAGTGATCCCCCGCTGGATCGCGTTTCTTGGTTCACGTTTTCACTGTACCACTTTTTTTTTTTTTTTTGGCAAATTATTATTTTATTTTTTGGGTATATGCAAAAATATTAATATAAAAAAAATAAAAATTATCAGTATTTTCATTTTTTATAGAAAAAAACATTTCGTTATCTAATTGATAAAAAAAAACTTATTTCCCAGCCTACGAATAATAAAACAGTAAAAAATAGTAAAAAACATAAATTTAGATATACGTACGTACAGTATAACTCACAGTATTGCATCATGCGAAATAGTGTCCGATAGCGTACAATGTATTGGGGTCGCAGCTACGTGAGCTAGCATATATATTTATATTTCCAGTAGTTTCATGATTTTATTAATAAAAAAACGTATTTCTTTGCCTAACAATAATAAAACAGTAAAATATAGTAAAAAACATATATACTAACAGTATTGCAACATGTAAAATACGATACCGCTATCAGCGTTTCGGACAAAGGCTCGTTCAGGCTAACTCACATGTGCGCCGTTCACGTTGTGCTTATTAAACGTTTTGCTTGTGTCCGATAGCGTACAATGTATTGGGGTCGCAGCTATGTGAGCTAGCATATATATTTATATTTCCAGTAGTTTCATGATTTTATTAATAAAAAAACATATTTCTTAGCCCAAGAATAATAAAACAGTAAAAAATAGTAAAAAAAACATAAATACTAACAGTATTGCAACATGTAAAATACGATACCGCTATCAGCGTTTCGGACAAAGGCTCGTTCAGTCTAACTCACGTGCGCGCCGTTCACGTTGTGCTTATTAATACGGTTTGCTTGTGATTTTTTTACTCGCATATTTTAACCTTTGCAATGCCTCCCAAGCATCCTTCATCTTCTAAGGCTTCTTGTAGTGAGCCTAAGCGGCAAAGGAAAATGTTAACCATAACAGATAAGGTACGTTTACCTATCACGTACATATAAATTTACGTTGCATGCTGTTATTTATAAAGTAAAGGGTGGTTTTTTAACAGTGCAGGGAGGGTTTATAGAGTAAACGTAAAAATAATGGTAAAATACCTATGTACATGAGTATGTCATATAAATTTACGCTTGCATGCTGTTATTTATGAAGTAAAGGGTGGTTTGTTAACAGTACAGGGAAGGTTTACACAGTTTATACGGTGTAAACGTAAAAATAAATTAAAATATCTATGTACACATAGGCTGATCCTACTCCACGATTTTCCTGTCTCGCGCCGGGTCCTGGAACCGAACCCTCGCGATAATGGAAGGAACACTATATATATATATATATATATATATATATATATATATATATATATATATATATATATATATATATATATATATATATATATATATATATATATATATATATATATATATAAAAGCACAAACTGTTAGCATACAGCACTAAATGGTAAGGAAGCCCATCAGTGAAACAAAACAGAAAATAATGCAATATTTTGGGTCCTAACTGGACCCCTTGTCAAGCACAAATCTTGTGCCTGAGATAAAAATAGTAAAAGTACAATTGTACTTTGAGAAGGTGGCCCGATAAGGTCACAAAATTAATAAGTACTTCATATAGATTTTCAATGTTTTCTTTAATGGAATTTTTCCTACCATTTTAGACTGTATGTTAACAGTTCAGTGTTATTAATATATATATATATATATATATATATATATATATATATATATATATATATTATATATATATATATATATATATATATATATATATATATATATATATACATACAACAATGCCGTGCGACTATTCTTTTGCCAACCTCAACAAACTTTTTCTCATAAAGATCGTATTTACGGTTATGTATTTGGTAAATTTGTAATAAATTAAGTCTAATTCCTTCAAATAACCAAATACGTAAAGAAATAATGAAATAAAACTATTAACTTGATACATTATATACATATACAACAATACCATGTGACTATTCTTTTGCCAACTTCAGCAAATTCTGTAAATGAATTAGGTCTAATTTCTCTAAATAACCAAATACTTAAACATATAAATAAATAAAACCATTAACTTGATTCAATGTATACACATATACAATAATGCCATGTGACTATTCTGCCAACCTCAACAAACTTTTTTGCATAAAGATCATATTCAAGGCTATGTATTTGGTAATTTTGTAAATAAATTGTCTTTCAAATGACCAAATGCATAAACAAATAAATAAATAAATCCATTAACTTGATACAGAATATAGGTATACGATAATGCCTTATGACTATTCTGCTGCCAACCTCATCAAACTTTTTAGCATAAAGATCGTATTCATGGCTAAGTATTTGGTAATTTTGTAAATAAGTCTAATTCCTTCAAATAACCAAATACATAAACAAATAAATAAATAAAACCATTAACTTGATAAGTATACTGTATATGTATGCAACAGTGCCGTGTGACTATTCTTCAGCCAACCTCAACAAACTTTTTTGCATAAAGATCATTTTTTATGGCTATGTATTTGGTAATTATTGTAAATAAATTAAGTCTATTTCCTTCAAATAACCAAATACGTAAATAAAGCCCTAAACTTGATACAGTATATATGCATACAACACTGCCGTGTGACTATTCTTCTGCCAGGCTCACAAACTGTTCAGCACATGAAGTTTGAATTTACCGCACAAGACGTGTAGGTCGAAAAATTTATTTATTAATAATTTATTAATTACTTATTGGCCTTTGATGTAACGACAGAACGACATAACTCGGAATGACTTAAAATGGGGACCCCCTATATATATATATATATATATATATATATATATATATATATATATATATATATATATATATATATATATATATATATATATATATATATATATATATATATATATATATATATATATATATATATATATATATATAAAATTATTAAGCATCAGAGAAAAATGTATATTTTACACAAGGTTTGAAGACAGCCTGTTCCAGATATTACCTTTGAAAAATTGCAGAGCAAGATTCTTCTCCCATGGAGGTACAGAATTCTTCACAAGATACTACTTTCAACATGAGGTACTTATTGCCTAGGTACTCGAACTGTTGATGGGTATCCTTAATTGTCAGGTTATGAAACATACTTTGATGAAAACAAATCTCACACATGCATGCACGCATGCATCCCCCACACTCACACACACTTGAGGGCAAGAATAAGGAGAGAAAATCAATAGCAACCAGTAACAGATCTCAGTAGCAAAAAAGCTTTATCAAAGAAAAGCATTTGGTATATAATGTAGAAATATATTATTATGCTAAAACTTACTTTGAAAGATACCATACTCAATCCTTTTTATATTACTGTGGTGTTCATGCAAATAGCATTTACTAAAGATGAAATGAATGTTGTGTACATAATAACTGCATCATCAGTTCTTCTGTTTACCCTAATATATATTATGTTATATTTCCTTCATAGTTCACAGATCATTGCCTTGATATGAGCAACAGTGCTAAGACACCAGAGGGAAGTGCTATAAAATAAAAAAAAGTAAGCTTACATAGATATAGAACATCTAGCAGTATACAGTGTTACCCCAGTTATTCACGCTTCCTGGTTCGCTTTCTCACTCTATCGCGTTTTTTTTTTTTTTTTTTTTTTTTTTTTTTTATATAAATTATTATTTTATTTCATGGGTATATGCAAAAATATTAAAATATTAAAAAAAAAAATTATCAGTATTTTCATTTTTTTTTTATTGAAAAAAACATATTTCATTATCTAATTGATAAAAAAAAATTATTTCCCAGCCTACGAATAATAAAACAGTAAAAAATAGTAAAAAACATAAATGTAGATAGATAGAGAGATAGATACGTTTATTGACCACCTCTTTTGAAAAGTACAGTATAATCTTTACAAAAGGAATATTTGGTCCAAATTACAATGAATAAATACAATAGATTTTGTACAATCATCAAATAAGTAGATGAATTTAAAATTAATATACATTGTACTAATAACTGAATGATATACGTACGTACAGTATAACTCACAGTATTGCATCATACGAAATAGTGTCTGATAGTGTACAATGTACTGGGGTCGCAGCTACGTGAGCTAGCATATATATTTATATTTCCAGTAGTTTCATGATTTTATTTATAAAAAAAACGTATTTATTAGCCTAAGAATAATAAAACAGTAAAAAATAGTAAAAAACATAAATACTAACAGTATTGCAACATGTAAAATACGATACCGCTATCAGCGTTTTGGACAAAGACTCGTTCAGTCTAACTCACGTTTTGCTTGTGTTCGATAGCGAACAATGTATTGGGGTCGAAGCTACGTGAGCTAGCATATATATTTATATTTCCAGTAGTTTCATGATTTTATTGATAAAAAAAAATGATTTCTTAGCCTAAGAATAATATAACAGTAAAAAATAGTAAAAAACATAAATACTAACAGTATTGCAACATGTAAAATACGATACCGCTATCAGCGTTTCGGACAAAGGCTTCCACCATCTTCCATTGTCTCGCCTCACTCGTGTGCGCCATTCATGTTGTGCTTATTATTATTAATATGTTTTGCTTGTGATTTTTTTACTCGCATATTTTAACCTTTGCAATGCCTCCCAAGCATCCTTCATCTTCTAAGGCTTCTTGTAGTGAGCCTAGGCGGCAAAGGAAAATGTTAACCATTGTAGATAAAGTGAAACTCTTAGATATGTTGAAAGAAGGAAAAAAGTTTGTGGATGTCGGCCGCTATTTTACGTAAACGTAAAAATTATTGTAAAATATGGAACCTATTAATGTCAAGTCATCATCACCTCATTCATGGTAAGTTTTCCTATCACTTTCATAAAAAAATTACGTTGCTTGCTGTTATTTATAATGTAAAGGGTGTTTTTTTAACAGTACAAGGAGGGTTTATACAGTGTAAAGGTAAAAATACATTAAAATATCTATGTACATATAGGCTGATCTCTACTCCGCGGATTTCCGGGTTCGCGCCGGGTCCCGGAACCGAACTACCGCGATAAGTGAGGCAACACTGTATATTGCACAGATTTTCCTTTATATTATTAGGAATATTACTAAGCTATTTTTAATTACAAAAACTTCAGCTGACTGGATATATATTTCTAATTTTACATAATGCAGACACTCCCCAACTTACGAACGAGTTTGGTTCCAGAAGTCTGTTGGTAAGTAGAATTGTTCATAAGTTGTGCTTAGGTAAAAAAGAAATTCTGTACTGCACAGAACATAAATATACAGTACTATACAATACTTAGGCTGAAGACACTTAACTATTATGAAATACAAAGTATACAGCAATAATAAAATTTTATACAGTAATAATATCTGTGAATGTTCGTAACTTGCTTGTTCGTAAGTAGGGGAGCTGCTGTACATTATCTGTAATTAGACAAATTATTAAAGAATGATATGCAAATTTATGTATGTTACTGACTTGTTATACAACTGAATGTTGTATCTTAATCTTTCACATGACATTCAATTGCGTAACAACTCAAAAAGATACATAAACTTGCTTATCAATCTTTAATGATTGATATGCAAATTTATGTATGTTTAACAATTGAATGTTGTATCTTAATCTTTAACAAGACATTCAACAGACCCAAAAACTTTTAACAACCAAGCAGTGAAGATAAAAAACTAATAGATAGCTACTGTATTATAACTATTGATTACATCCCTTGGTCTCAATCAGTTTTATATATCAAAAGGCACATGTTATTCTATTAATGCCCTATGAGGCAAATAACAAGAAAAAGTTAGGGGATAGCTTTCCTCCCTACCAACAACGATATTCATTTTGAGCTGATAACCTCCCAATGAGACAATACAATTTACAGTCTGTGGACATATCACACCCTGCTAACAATTTCTGTGAAAATTCCTGCTACATACAAAATACTGATATTACATATATAAGTATTTAACCTGCATTATATATGACTAAAAATAGTACCTAACGTAGACCCAGAACTCAAATAACCGCATATGTACGACCTGTTTATATAAAATTATGCAAATATATGTAATTTACAAAATGGTTCCAGCCATAACCATACAAAGCTTTGTTAAGGCATGCTAGAAATTGCTTACCAAAAGGGACAAGCATTACATAGTAATGGCAGCCTACATAATTCATGCACAGTGAAAGAGATAAATAACTATTGACACCAAATCGAGGTATATATTTTAACGAAATATTCACAAAATGAGCATGATGCAAATATACAACAGCAGATTTACCTGTCATGTTAGGGGAACAATCCAGTGCTGTTAACCAGAGGATCCTAGAGGAATTACTAAGGAACAGGGTGTTAGGAAACCAAAGATACAATGGGGAAAGGGATATCAAGTATTTTAAGAATTTAGTCACAGAGTAGACAATATAAGTGCAAAATAAAGAGAAGAAAAAACAATGTGGTCTTGTCTAGGAAAATATAAAATTGTAAAAACAGAACAAGTGAAAATTAGGTCCACTAATATAGTTTGTCTGAGAAAATAGTGCGCATCTGAGAGGAAATTCTACCTGACAAAAACTAATCTAATAAACTAGTTCTAAATTAAATACATATGTTCTAAGCGCCTTAAGTAACACTGGTAAGCCATTCAAATAACATAATAGTGTATTCTTGATTTCTAAGTACGAATATATTAGCATGCTATACTGATCAGGTTATTGGTAACACTGTATAAATTAAATTTGTAAAATTATTGCTGTGTGACAGTTCATTTACATAGAATCCACAGTTTCATAAAGGAAACTACAGTAATCCCTGGCTATATCGCGGTTCACCTATCGCAAATTCAGTGCATCGCGGGTTTTTTTGGCGAGTTTTTTGTTTTATTCAGGGTATATGCGAAAATATTAAATTAAAAAAAAAAATTTCAGTATTTTTATTATTTTATTGAAAAAATAAAATTTCAGTACTTTATTGATAAAAAAAAATGTAATTCCCAGCCTTAGAATAATAAAACAGTAAGAAATAGTAAAAAAAACATAAATCTGAACATGTAACTCTGCACCATAGAAAGTACTATACAGGTATCAGCGTTTCGGAAAACGCAAAGGGTCGCACCTATGTGAGCTAGCATATATTAAAATTTCCAGTAGTTTCATGATTTTATTGATAAAAAAAACGTATTTCTTGGCCTAAGAAAAATAAAACAGTAAAAAAAATAAATACTCACGGTATTGCACCATGTAAAATACGATACCGATATCAGTGTTTTGGAAAATGAAAAGGGTCGCACCTACGTGAGCTAGTACATATTGAAATTTTCATTATTTTATTGATAAAACAAGTATTTCCTAGCCTAAGAGTAATAAAACAGTAAAACATAGTATAAAACAAATTTAAACATATAACTCACAGTATTCCACCATGTGAAATACTGTACGATACCGTACAATGTATTGGCGTCTTGGAAAATGCAAAGGCTCGCACCTATGTGAGATAGTTCATGGGATGCTATTGGATGAAAGAGTGGGAGACGACGAATCACATAATTGTTTTTCTGTATGTTCTGTATCATGGGGTCTGATTGGCTTTTTGATTGAAGCTTGGTTCTCCCACCATCTTCCATTGTCTCGCCTCACTCGTTCAGTCTAACTCACATGTGCGCCGTTCGCGTTGTGTTTTTTAATACGTTGTGCTTGTGATTTTTTTTACTTACGTATTTCAACCTTTGCAATGCCTCCCAAACATCCTTCATCTTTTAAGGCTTCTGGTAGTGAGCCTAAGCGGCAAAGGAAGATGTTAACCATAATGGATAAGGTGAAACTGTTAGATATGCTGAAAGAAGGAAGAAGGTTTGCGGATGACGGCCGCCATTTTGGCCTCAATGAATCTTCTGTTCGCTACATCAAAAAGGACGAGGCATATATAAGGAAAACAGCGACTTATTTCATTTAGTAAATCAGCGAAGAGGGTCGTAACACCCCACAATATGATAATAGCGCAGATGGAATCTGCTTTGGCCCTGTGGATTGCTGATTGCAGAAAGAAGAATATCAGCATAGACAGCAATATCATACAAACAAAGGCGAAGAAGCTGTACGGGACATTCGCTGCAAACGAACCCGATGACGACAGTAGCGACCGTGGAGAGGAGGAGGAGAGAGAAGATATCGATGACCCACAACAAGGACCCTCCAGCGATTCTCCACCAAGGAAACAATTGTTTGTTGCAAGCAAGGGATGGTTCGCCAAATTTCAAAAGCGCTTTGGCCTAAAGAGCGTTGCAGTTTATGGTGAAGCTGCCTCTGCAGATGCAGCTGCAGCAGAAGATTAAGTGAACAACGACTTCAAGAAAATTATCGCCGAAGGGGAATATGGTCCTGAGCAAGTGTTCAGCACGGATGAGACTAGGTTATTTTGGAAGAGAATGCCGTCTCGCACTTTCCTCTTCAAGGAAGAAGCTAAAGCCCCGGGATTTAAAGCGCACAAAGACCACGTTACCCTCATCATGTGCAGGAATGCTGCAGGCTTCATGTTATAGCCCGGGCTTATCTACAAGTCAAAGAACCCTAGGGCTTTGAAGAATAAAAACAAGAATCTGCTGCCAGTGTATTGGATGCATAACCCTAAGGCCTGGATCACGAAAAGCCTCACATCGGATTGGTTTCACCAATGCTTTATCCCTCAGGCCAAAATTTATCTTGCGGAAAAAGGCCTTGAATTTAAAGTCCTTCTTTTGATGGATAATGCTGGTGGCCACGCAACTAATCTCGAATATGACGGTGTTCAAGTAGAGTTCCTGCCACCGAATACGACATCACTGATTCAGCCTATGGATCAAGGTGTTATTCGTGCGTTCAAGGCCCTCTACACACGAAATGCCCTGGCGAACCTGGTTGAAGCCATGGATGCGGACAAAGAATTCTCAATGAAGACTTTCTGGCGTAATTACACGATTGCTACATGCCTTCAAAATATTCAGAATGCAATCAGAGAGATGAAGCCGGCCACAATCAATGCCAGATGGAAGCAGTTGTGGCTCAAAGTCATCTATGACTACAAGGGATTTACTCCTGACGAAGTCCATAACTCGGCAGTTGCAAATGCTGTGAAGTTGGCTGCACTGCTAGGAGGAGAAGGCTTTAAAGATATGAATCACGAAGACATGAATGAACAGATTGACTGCCACTCGCAGCCTTTGACTGATGAAGACTTGGAAGAAATGACAAAATCAGCGAGCGAAGAAGAGGAAGAAGAAGAACTTGAGGAAACGCACGAAGAAATTGAAGAACCTGACCTTACACTCGAACGTCTGGCAACCATGTATGAACATGTGAAAGCAGTCCAACAACTCTCACAGGAACATGACGATAATATGGTTCGTTCGGTGACCTTCTGCAATCTTCTTGACGATGCCATGATTACTTACAAGACCATCTTCCAACAAAAGAAGAAACAGCGACAGCAATTCCCCATTACCATGTTCTTCGCTCACAAAAAGCAGCCGTAAAGCTGTTATTGGCTGCGGAATAATTTCCTATGGAGTCTACAAACGTCATTACCACCTCATTCACGGTAAGTTTATCTATCACATTCATATAAATTTACGCTTGCATGCTGTTATTTATAAAGTAAAGGGTGGCTTTTTAACAATGCAGGGAGGGTTTATACAGTAAACGTAAAAATAATTGTAAAATACCTATGTATATGAGTATGTTATGTCATTACCACCTCATTCACGGTAAGTTTACCTATCACTTTCATACAAATTTACGTTTGCATGCTGATATTTATAAAGTAAAGGGTGGTTTGTTAACAGTACAGGGAGGGTTTATACAGTAAACATAAAAATAAATGTAAAATACCTATGTACATATAGGGTGATCCTACTTCGCGGAAATTCACCTATCGCGGTCGGTCCCGGAACCTAATCCCCGTGATAAACGAGGGATCACTGTACTTGTATTCAACTTATAGAGTACACAAACTTGCTATATGAATTATTACAATACTGATATTAGCATAGTGTATGGGAAACAAAAAGTCTATTGAAATTTTTCATCAAAGGTTAACTAAATGATATATATATATATATATATATATATATATATATATATATATATATATATATATATATATATATATATATATATATATATATATATATATATATATATATATATATATATATTTTATTTATTTATTTTTTTTTTTTTACTGGTATAAATTAACTGATATTGTCTACGTAATAAGAACACAAATTATGGGAAATATTTCAGGCTATACCAGGGCATACTTTTCACTACATCTGAATGCTTCAGCTTCATACAAAATTACATTTCATAAGTTATATGGTATAAAGTACATAAAACATATGAGATAGAGCTGTTGCATAACAGTAAGTTAAAATATTAAATCCTTAGTTAAAAATAGGTACTGTACATTGTGATAATCACTTGGATATATCCCAAATTATCAGCATCAGATAATTCTCTCTGTATGCCTTACTGGATTGTAATGCACTAGACTTCAAGTACTAATACGTTTGTACTAACCCTATCAATCTACCTCTATCTCAGAATCCCATATTTCTTGGAAACTCCCTACCAGCAGGTCATCCTTCAACTCCCCTAAGATAAGCATATTCACCATGAAGAACCCAAACTTTACATTCTACTTTAAATTCTCTTTTTTGCACATTCCTCAACTATATCCTTTCCACTTCAATATAAAAACCATTATAAAACCATATTATTAATAATTTATTCTTCACTTTCATATGCCCAGACAGTCTCATAGGATTGTTTCACTCTTGAATTATGTGACAGCTATTCTTCATACTTTTTCTGTCAGGATAGGGTACTGCTTTCTTTACTTTCTCATTCAAGCTTTCTTACACAGGAAGCTAAATTAGTGCTTCATTTCCAAAACATTACCAAAGCTAGTATCCACAAAGAATCCATTTAGTCTTCTTTTATCTAAATATTTCTATTTATAAACATTGATCATCGTATCTTATAAGTTTTCTCCTCAACAGACTCAAATCTTTCCCTCCACTGTGCCATATATACATAGTATTAATCCTAAACAAATAGACTCTCTTAACCTTCCGTTTTCTTTCTTTCTTTTTTTTCACCAATATTTGTCTTTTATATTAACATAATCCTCTCCAACTCCGTATGGTTTACTAAATAAGTTACAATGCGCTTTTTCTTGCAAGAGCTTCCACTTTAAATGTGTCACAAGAGCTTCCACTTTAAATGTGTCATATATGCACACATAAAAGTAAATATATTTTTCAGTTCCTCTCAATCCTCTGAAAGTAAGGCATTATCTTTTACAATAAAGATTTATAAAGCTTGGACAAGATTTATTAGAGAATATTCCCTTGACTCTAACATACACGGGACACTATTACCATTATGTATGGCTCCCATTTTGGATTGATGCACGGTAGTTTTTCAGGTTAAAAAAAAGAATACATTTCATGTGACACACATGGGCTTCTCTGTCCGGAGAAGCAATGGTAGAGAAACATGCAATACCCACTTTTCAAATATAAAAAAAGCATGCGTCACCAAGCTAAGTACTAAGGGAAATGAAAAAGCAACAAGGGGGTAAAGGAGGGGTACAATCTTAAGTCATGGGATTTAGGAAAAGCTTTCAAGATAAGCCTTTTACTTAAAGTTTCAAACATGGAATAAAACACTTTTGTTGCATAGAATCATAGGAGAGGTTCATTAAAAAAAGACCATCAGTAAATGTTCAGACCTAGAAGTGCATGGCAAACAAATTGGGTAAATGACACCCTTGTCATTTTGCAGCAATTGCTATTAATTAAGGTCATGACTGTTACCCCAGCACAAGGATAAAATAGGAAGGCTTCTTTTTGGTAAGCACAAGTCTGCTTCCAGAAATTAAAGCCAGACGAAAATAAGAGGTCCTACTAACCTAAAATTATATTGAAAGGCATGGATCAAAGGCATTACATGCCAAATGGTCTGTAGCATCTAACTGAACTGGGAAAAACTGGATAGGATAAGTTGGATATATCTTGCTCAGTAATAGAGTATATCAATAGTTTTCAAATTGAGAAACTTAATGTAGAGAAGTGATCACTCTGATTAAAAAGAAATACTGTATAATGCCTTTGTAGAAATACAGAAAAGGAAGACCAAAGCACAACACTATATAAGTGGAAGGTTGTCATTGACAAAAGAAATTAATTTTTCTAAAGCAATCTATTACCTGATGAATAAGGCTGGGGATAAGGAGGTGTCAATGAGCATGGCAATGTGTGACAGGAACCATGAGGCAGGAGTGAGTGAGGCAGAAAGAAGGGAATAAACACTGCCGCTCCTTAATGCAGTAAGTATTAGGTACAACATTCAAGAGATTTCAAGGACAAATATAAAAGTAGCTGCTCCCAATCTATGTAATGGCATAGAGATTCTAACTCTTGTAATGCTGGGATCTTGCATATCAAGCACAGAATTTTTTATTAAGAATTATGCAGTTGCCGTGCAAGTGAAGACGACACAGTCTTCATCCCCTTGCACAAGTGAATCAGTAATGAAAAACAGTCCTATAAAGCTGTCTTGATGAAAAAACCAAGATGCTGCTTTCTTCCTATACTCATACTTAAAAGTCTCTGAGCTAATTTCAGAGAATCTCTCTTTCTAAAACTTTTCAAAACTCTAGTGTATGACAATTTCATAAACAGGCTTCTAAATCTGTTTATAATTCTCAGAAATGAAAATTAAAAAACTCTTGAAGTGCATCCAAAAGAGCTCGACAGTGTGGATCACACAGCTTAACTTTATCAGTGTCACTTGGGAATATGAAGGGAAGGGGAGTGGTATGCCATACACTGCGGTCCCTGTGAACTCGTGAGGTTCAGTGAACACATTAAATGTCTTGAGTTAGAATTCATAAATGTCTCGAGTTAGGATTCATAAGATACAGGTAGAGAGATCATCAAAGCCCACTTCATACAACCGTATATGGACTTTAAGGTATGATGGAGACAGACTGAAAATATTAAGAAAAGACTCCCTCTCATCTAAAGATAACAAGGACTCATTAGAAAGAAAACATTTGAAGCAAGCCATCTCTATCTCCATATCCACTTACTTCTACTCTACCAACAACTAAGTGGCCTTCAGGTAGGGGGTGATGATAGGATGAGTGAGAAGGGCGAGAGCCCCAGTTTATCTCAACTTCTCAGTTCCTTGGAAATAAACAGAGCAAGAAATCTTTAAACCACTCCTTTTCATCTACCTCATTGTTCACAAGGGTTCATCAGAATCTTCTACATCAAAATTCACCTTGAAAACTTAAGACGAAAAGATGATGGCCTTTCTGCTCTAAGATGACCTAGTGCCACCTCAAACAATGCACTAGAGGTGAAGTGTAAATAGCATAACCAAAGCTGAAGTACTGAGTAGAGAAGGCTCAAATTCTAAGAGTGGTTCTTGATAAGAGGGAGCTAAAAGGCTAATAAATATAAAAATCGCCCCCTACTTACGTGGAAGGGCAATTCCACCCTCATAACATCCCATGGATGAATAATACAACTATATATGGAAATGACAAGAGCAGGAACTCGTCTGCAGCATGAGTCATCCTTATATGTTCCACATATAAGGACGACTGTATAGATGTGGAATGGTGCCTAAATCCAAGTGAAGCAGCTTTCTCACATGAGGGCAACTTTTGTTCAGCAAAAGAGAACACTATGTCAACTGAAGCTATAACAGTATATTTTTGAAGTTTCATGCATAGATATTAGATGGGTAAGACATGCCAGCCAGTGTGAGAAGGACGGCCTGAGGATGAAGTACAAAGGCAATAAAGAAGTTAAATAGATTGATACAATAAATTAATTAAAACAAAGCTTAATTACTATGAAGCTCACAATCTGAAACAAAATATCTTTGAAATTTAGAAAAAGAAAAAGAAAACTATTTTCAACATTAAAATGTAAACAAGGTGGAAAATATGCTATAAACTAAATAAAGGCAATCCCTTGCCTCAAATGTCAAAACCGACTGAAAGAAAAAGGAAAAGCACAAACTGATCTCCTAGTTCTAAGTTTACAAACAGGTTACTGGATTTGGTTCTACCAAGCTTTTGCTAAGGGGATGGCCCATACATGCATCACATGAAGAGTATTCTCGTGCATTAGCCTGAATGATATTTAAATTGAAAACGAAGTCGCCCTTGCATCAATTTATTTAGAGTCCACTCATAAGACTCAAGGTGGAGGATACTCACCAAAAAGAATGTTATGAACACGTCACTTCTACAAGGTCTATTCTTGCTCAAACTTTTCTTGATCTAACCTTCATCTTGCTCATAACCCCAAACACTAATACTAAACTGCCATGGCTACACCCAAGATCTAATTTATTTATAAGGACATTGTTTAAGCAAAACATAAAAATTTTAATATTGACAACATCTAGTGCATAGTACTAAGATTTGTGTGGTCCATGACATCCCTGAATATCACTGCGTATGGAATTATGATTTCTATTAAAATGCAAACTCTACTCATAAAATCAATTCAGAATCTACCATATGATTTCAAATTAGCCATCAATATACTTAATCACTATTAAATCATACATGATCAAGATCTAGATAAGAAATATCTTCATTAACTTCGTTCCTAAAAATATCTAGCAATTGAGTGGTATGTTTTTCATCACTTGAGGAGAGCTACCCATGAGCCTATTTTCTCTTGAAGAAATATATCAGCCATGTGTCTGCAAAGATCATTACATACATAATATTTTCAGTTGGAAGGACCATAAAACCACTTTTACTACTATGAATATTCAAAGCTTATGGCTGAATACTCTGACTGAGAGTATTATGTGATCCTTACATCATAAAAAGATCTATTAGTAGAAGTCATTTTAATAACTACTCTAAAATGCCTGATGTGATGTAATACAAAGTATCTGAAGGCATAAGTCTTCAAGAATTAATAGAGAAAATAGTATTGGAGTACAGGTACAGTGAATTTGTAGACAAATGTTCTAAAGGCGATGTGACTGTGATGTGAATCGTGACAGGAAGCTTGCAGACGTCATTTTCAACTGTGTTAAGGAAGGCGACTTGGAAAGTCTGTTCAATGTTCCTTGCGATCTATCACAACTAAGTGTGTGATGAAAGTATAATATATAAGTAGTCGGAAAATCATGATTAAATTTGAAAAAATTATAAAAAATATGGATAAGACAGCATAATAAGAGGATTATCCACGTTTGCAAATAAAATATTGATGAGAACAAAAAAGAAAGAATATGAAATTTTGAAAACAAAGATAAGCAAGAAAAGAAAATATAACAGAAGAGCAAAATGGGATAAAAATATTCCACACGTAGAACAGGATGGGACAAGGATGAAGGAAGAAGCAGAATTTGTTAATATTAGTAATTAGCAAAGCTATATTATATTAGTATCATTAAAAGCTATAGGTGCTATCATAGTACATTTATTCCACTTATACCTACTTCTGAAGTTAAAGCACAAAAGCTACTTTATCCTGAAAACCTGAGACAATAAGTATTGTTACTGGCACTTAGAAGTCTCATGAACATTTCTGAAGCCCTACAAGATAGCATAATGGACAAAATAGCTTGTGATGGCAGCTTATCAATTATTTAAGAACATCAAGTTGATTAATTGTGTGCATATGTCATCAATAAAAATGAACAGATACAGAAAAGGTTTCTCAAACATACATTATTAACTACACATTGCAGTTCCAAGTACAGCATAGTACTTTTCTTTCCTAATTAGTAACCTTCAAACATACTTGCGAATATTTTAGCAAATTATATCATACCATTTATTATATTGATAATATTTGATTCATCAAGTTTATACAAACAGTAGATGCAATATTACTTACTTTATACATTGTTAAAAGTAGTATGCTGTATTATACACAAAGAGCATATAGACCATGCTCCCAAGTAAAAAAAGAAAAAAAAATTCTAAGAAGTGCAGCATAAAAGATTATGGCACAGCACATCTGGTATTGACGATATACAATACAAGAAAAGGCTTAAGGTATATAAACTATGGTTGACCTACACAGGGAAACATCTTAATTCTCTTTTAAAACAAGACATGAAATCTCTTCAAGAGGAACTCTAAAATAGGTTATAATTTGAAATAATTTGTCTCTAAAACGACTGGGGTAACAAAGACTTTTTACACCAAGGACTCAAAAAAGTCCCTAACTGTGACTGTCATCAACTTACAATACTTAAAACTACTGTCTCTCCATGACAAGGAATCTCCAAGGATGGGTTCCTATACAAATCATCACCAGTGAATTTACCAGTGCAATCATAACAAATGCTCAGAGCAAAAACATGGTATAAGGAGTGAACAACATAAATTTGCATATATAAGGGACTTATGAAAACTGAACTCTTCTTTCCATCAGGTATCTTATATTTATGAAAAAAAGTGGATTAAGCCTTTAAAAGGCATGCTAGATGTTATAAAAAGAGAAAAAAGTACCTTCTCCAGATAACATGCAAGTAGCTAAATCTCATTGACATAGGACGTGCTAAAAGATATAAAGCTGTCTTCATTAGGATGCACATATAACTAATGCTAGCAGTACAAAAAGTTTAACTAATATTAAGGCCCACATGATTTATATATCGGGCATATTGGGTCAGCCTATAAAGCCTTCCCACCTACAGATAAGACTCGTGACACGAAATTTAATGCAAAAGAGGCATTGATATACAAAAAGAGAAACCTATAAAGAGAAAGAGAATTACAAAAAAGTCTATTACAACTTTATCTTAGAATCCCACCTGACATGAAAAAATCATTTTGAATATCAACGACAATGATATTTACACTGCAAACAATTTCAGAGCTTTTTAGGACTTTCTCTAGAGGTATCAAGATGACAGAGTGATCAAAATCTATCTACCTAGTCAAACAGCTCTTAAACTTGTACTAAGAATAAGGGATGCATGCAGTCAATGCATACCATGGAAATTAAAACCACCAGATCATAAACAACCCTTTTTCAAAAGAAGGTCCTATCTCCTCTTCCTTTGATCCTAATTTCAAATACTTCACCTTGGGAGAAAGCATATTCATGGAGGGATTTCTTGCACACCCCTTCCCAAAATAATGAAGGCGGAGCAGTCGACATCAAATGAGGGAAAGGGCTATATTACGATTACGAAACATGCAAGGAGCTAGTTAAAGTCTCCGTGAAAGAAGCAATATTAGAGAACTTCTCCTAAAGGTAAGCCTGATTTCCCATCATGGATACACCTAATGTCACCTCACTGATCAGTATATTAATATCAAAACAAATTCACCATCGTCAATTGGTAAGTCATGTTCTGAATGAAAATATGAGTGAAAATGTGCTTTACAGTGAAAATGGAAGGATAATTTTGAAAAAATGCAGTGATACCTTGTGGACAGTTTCTGTATAGAGTGCATTTTTTTTTTTTTTTACACCAGAACGGGCCAAAACATAAAAAATAAAACAGCCCTCATCAGGTCTGGGCACGAAGAATACATAAAGTAAAGAGAAACAGAAATGGAGTGTGTAATGACGTGTCAAATGTGAAGGGATAAAAGAGATGTGTAATGAGTTTCCAAGAATATTCAGTGTTGATATAGGCATAGAAAAAGAACCATAACTGAAGGAAGACTTAACATCGAACTGTCCTGGACAGTCCTATTTAAGTTAAAAAACCTTCAGCTGTAGTATTGCAACAGGCGGCTGTACCACGGGCCAACCTACTACATTAAAATGTCCCCCATGTATACATTTAGGGTCGGAATGATACTCCTCACTTTTAATAAATATATATATATATATATATATATATATATATATATATATATATATATATATATATATATATATATATATATATATATATATATATATATATATATATATATATATATATATATATATGCCGAGATCATGACTGCAGGAATGGAGGCGTACATCACCTCTTCTACAAAAACTTTCTCTCCCTCTAAACCTTGGTTTGACCATGCCTGCTCCATGGTTATCCAGGCTAGGAATCAGGCTCACCGATCTTACCAAGCCCCTCCTTCCGATTTAACTCGCTCTGCTTTTATTATAGCTAGGAATCGCTGTACTGCTCAAATTCGTAGGTCTAAGGATTCCTTTATAAGAAGGAAAGTTGATGACCTTAACTCCTCTCCCATTGACAAATGCTTCTGGTCCTCAGCCAAAAACCTCTGTAACTCAAGCTTTCCCCCTTTCATTCGTTCTGATGGTTCTATAGCTTGCTCTCCCACTGACAAAGCCACTCTCTTTGGCTCTCATTTTTCTGCCAACTCTTCTATAAACAATTCCAGTGCACCTGTTCCTCAATCTTTACCCCTCTCTGACCCTATGCCCTCCCTTATCCTTTCTTCACGCAAAGTTCGTAAGGTTCTTCGCTCGCTAAAGACGAACAAGGCACCTGGTCCCGATGGTATCCCTGCAAAGTTCCTTAAGGAGTTTGCAAATGAATTGGCTCCCATGCTTTGCAGTATCTTCGCCTCATTCTGTCAACCAGTATCTATCCTTCATCTTGGAAGCATGCTCTAGTTCAACCTGTTCCTAAGAAGGGTGACCGCTCTATTCCTTAAAACTACCGACCTATTGCCCTAACCTCCTCTATTGTTAAAGTTTTCAAAACTTTGCTCAATTCTCACTTCTTGAAATGCCGTGAATCTAACTCACTTATCTCTGATCACCAGTACGGCTTCCGCAAGGCAAGATCTACTGGTGATCTCCTGTCCTATCTTACTCATTTATGGTCATCTTCTCTGAGGAACTATGGGGTATCCTTTGTCGTCGCCCTTGATATCTCTAATGCTTTTGACAGAGTCAGGCTAAAAGCTCTGTTAGCCAAACTCCCTGCCTATGGCTTTACCCCTTCTTTCTGTTCTCTGATTTCCAGTTTTCTTACTGATCATTTTATATCTGTAGTTGTTGACGGCACGACATCTAGCCCTTTCTCTGTTACCAGTGGTATTCCTCAGGGCTCTGTTCTTTCACCTACTCTGTTCCTTCTCTTCATCAATGATCTTCTACAATCCCCATCTTCCTCTCTTCTTCATGCCTTTGCTGATGATTCTACCCTTCACTTTTCCTCTGCCTTTTCTTCACAACCTTTATCTGTTACTTGTAATCATAATCTCGTATCACTCTTTCTTCTACTCTTAACTCCGATTTGCAGAGAGTATATGAGTGGGGCACTAAAAATTTAGTTAAATTCAATGCCTCTAAGACACAGTTTCTGGCTATCTCTTTATCTTCCTCTCCTCCTGATAACCCTATTGTCTTCGAAACTAATGAAATTTACCCTCTTAACTCTATTAACATATTAGGAATCCATATAGCCTCAAACTTATCTTGGAGGAATCACATAATCCAAATTTCTAAATCTTCATCGAAAGAATTGGGGGTTTTGTTTCGTTTTCGTCATTACTTTTCCTCTTTGCAGTTGCTTAAAATTTACAAAGGTCTTATCTGTACCTGCTTAGAATACTGCTCACACATCTGGGGTGCTTCTTCTTATACTTATCTTTTTGATAGGGTTGAATCTAAGGCAGTCAGACTCATTAATGATCCTTCTCTTACTTCTAATCTGGATTCTCTCTCTCTCTTCGCCGTAAGGTATCTTCCCTTTCGCTTTTCTATCGCTACTACTTCCATCGCTGCTGTGATGAGTTGGCGAGTTGCATCCCTCCCCCAGTGCTGAGGCCGCGTAATACTCGCCACGGGCCTCATCTCACAGGTACTGTGTGGAGATTTGTAGCTCGAGGATTGGTCGGTGCAGTGACTGCTTCTTCCCATATACCTCCAGATTCTGGAACTCTCTTCCTCCTTCTGTCTTTCCTAATTCTTATGACCTTTCATCCTTCAAAAAGCAGATCTATCATCATCTCAGAGCCTAGTCATCCATATCTCTGGGTCCTCTGTACTCTGACTGTTTTTTTCTGTCTGTATATTTTCCTTTGTGGGACATTACCTCATCTCTGCCTTGTCTTTAACGTTTTTCTTTTCCTTCGTCTTGGTATTTTCTCGTGCCCGGGCCTTTATTGATGAGGGCAGATTTTGCCTGTCCCAGTGTCACACTCATTATATATATATATATATATATATTAAAAAAAAAAATAAAAAAAAAAAAAATAAAAAAAAAAAAAAAAATATATATATATATATATATATATATATATATATATATATATATATATATATATATATATATATATATATATATATATATATATATATATATATATATATATATATAAAGTACTATTGGAAACATTGCTCTTCCCCAGTTGAAAAGGTACTAGGTCAATCATCTAATATAAAAAATACACTTTCCTGAGCCATTTGTCCATCAAAGCTTTGGGATGGAGAACGACATAAGGTTTTAAAAAAAAAAACTAGCTCTAATACAAATCTGAGAAACTTACAGTACTAATTCAGAAGTAAAAGTCTAGGCAGCCCCCTTCCTAATATTCTTTCTTAATATCAACTTTTCTATCTCTAGAACTGAGTACAGCTCCAGAGGCCAGTTTCATAGAGATGGCTGCAATAAATATGGTTTACCAGAATAAAAGGAATTGCAGTATCTACCACAACATAAATTTCATCAGGTTAGAGATGACAGACCAAGGAAGAAGAATACATAAGACTGTAATCATTCAAATGTAAACAATACTATATATATATATATATATATATATATATATATATATATATATATATATATATATATATATATATATATATATATATATATATATATATATATATATATATATATATATATATATATACTGTATATGTGTCTGTGTGTTAAAACTGGTCAAATTGTAAACTGCCTGAAAATTTCAGTCAAACAGATCTAGCACAAGTTTTATGTGCAACTTAACGGAGAAAACTGCAATGCATGTTTTCTGGAGAAAGTACTAACCTAATCTGGGATTACAGCATGGTCTGGTTAGGTTAGGTTTGGAACATGTTTCAATCAATGTTATATATATATATATATATATATATATATATATATATATATATATATATATATATATATATATATATATATATATATATATATATATATATATATATATATCAGCCACTTTACTATATGAATATAAAGACATGATTACAGAAATACACAGCTAAGAGTCATCTGTCAGCAATTTCTTTTAGCAATTCTATTGTCAGTCTAGCATAACAAACAATATTTGAAGTATGTTTTAGCTGAGGAGCTCTGCTGGTGGTTGAAAATAATAGTCATTTATCTAGGCATCTGCACTGGAAGTGTCAGTAGTGTGTGGAATTTCCAGCGTCTGTGAAACAGCCCAAGCCAACAGTATGAAGAGTGGAAAAAGCATAAATTACTCTTTTTTCTTTTCTTTTTATGATTGTGACACCAGGACAGGCCAAAATAAAAAAAAAAAAATCTACCCTCATCAGGCCTGGGCACGAATAAAACATAAAGAGAAATAGAGATGGGGAATGTTGTGACTTGTCAGATGTGAAGTGATAATAAGACATGTGTAACGAATATCCAAGAATATTCGGTGTTGATGGAGGCACAGAAAGAGAACTGTAACTGAAGCAAGACTTAACATCGAACTGTCCAGGACAGACTTATCTAAGTCCAAAAGACCCTTCAGCTGTAGTATCACAATGGGCAGTTGGTGCCATGGACCAACCTACTACATTCTATTTAGATTTATGGATATACATATTTTCCAGTTTGCACTATAGGCATACTTTGTTCCTGATTTATTATTTATGAAGGTTTTATTTAAAGAAACCACAGACTCATCCACTGCTCTACAGGTATCCCTGTCACTGAATCTATGTACTATCTTTGCATCTATAAAGTTCATTCTATATCTGGATGAGAAGATACGTTCAGCTACTGCTATTATAATATTCATTAATCTAATCTATATGCATGCTTTTGTTTATCTGATCTGACTTCCAATTTATGTTTACATTCAACCATATAACTCTTGTCACATTCACTACACGGTACTATTTTTATACTACGATGTAACTAAATATATTGTACTTTTATTGTTTTTGTGCTCTACTGTCTCTAATTGCCTTTGTTATATTCACATGTGATGCTGACAGTCTTTATTTTCTAGACTCATGTTAAGATGTTGAACTCTTACCTAACTGTAGTAAAGAGATGCAAAAAAATGAAGGGTTAACAGTTTACCAATTTTATAAAATCAAGAGGATTTTGCCTTTGACTCAGCCACTCCCCTTATAAGGGGGCTCATGTATATAGAGAGATAGATAAATAGGAAAATATTTTTTCATAATTAACCCTCGTGTGCGCGGTGACACCAATGGCGTGTATAAATTTTTAGGGTCTAAGTGCACCGTGACGCCATTAGCATCCATTTGAACAAAAATATTATTATAAAATAGTTACATTTACGCCAATAGAGTCGTTTTTGGTTGAGCTTAAGTTTCCTCATACTCTACCGAATGAACTAATTAGCAACCCTCTCTACTGACGTGGCTTTAAGGGCGAGGCATAAAACAAAGGCAGTTTCCGTCTCCCTCACTCATCACTCAGACTGCATATCACTTTATGCGCACTTTATTTTCCATGTCCATAAAGTCCTATGAATTATTGTTACTCTTTTTTTATTGATTCATGAAAAAGTACAAGAAATAACGAAGTCACTGATATACTATTTATAATGATAAATCTAGGTTTGGGGGAGGAAAATAGCTGAGAAACAAGATATCTTGGCATGCTAAAACCTGCCAGCCGGAGACAGGAATTCACAAATGAGCACAGAAAAGAACACTTATTGAAACTTATGATGTGCAAAAGGGTTGAAATTAATGTTATTTTTATTATCATATTATCATAAAGGGTGAATGCTTTTTGGCTAAAGATAAATACTGTACACATCTATTATGTATACAAGGTACGTAAACTTTTCCAAATGCAACAGTGATATATAATCTTCAAGTTAGGAATTTTCCTTTCAGAGTACTGTACACCAATGCACATACTGGAAAATATGTATTTTATCTCTTTTCCCATTCAAAGTGGATTACGGTCAATTTGACACACAGTATATATTCCCAAAATCTCCAAGAATATGCAACTCACACATGGTTATAAATAGTGTTGTTTTAAATATATAGTCAGAATATGCATATGCAAGAAAATTATAAAATCTTTTCCCCCAAAAATACATTGTAGCAACTAAAGTACTGTTTTTACATAAATTTGAATTGTATTTTGCAAAGTTTAAATACAGTACAATAATCTGGGAGTAATTCAAAGTATACTGGAGGTTGAGAATAGAGTATATGCTAAGAATAGACACATTTCTATATGGATTTTGAGTACATGTGCTTTTTTATTTACATGGAGAGTGGTGGAACCAATTAACTATGTGAGACAAGGGGTAACCGTACTTCAATGTGTAAGCATTTCAGTTGAAAAACTAGTATCTCCAAAGTACTTCAAAGGTAGGTTCAGAAAATTAGTATCAATACAATTTCAATAGTGAAACATTAAATGCTAAACTCTGAATGCAAGTAAGCAGTATAGAAGAAGGGGAGTATCACACACAAATGAGAACAAAATTGCTTATAAAATAAAACAATAAAATTTTTCAAATTGTCTGCCACTTTGAAGGATGAGATGCAAAAGAAAATGTACGTAATTCCCAAAAGAAAGTCCCATGTATGTTACCTCAATATTGAGGCATGAATCTTTTTAGAAAAAGCTATGAATACTGATACTAAAATGTCCAGTTAAAATTGCACCAAAATTCATGGAAGAAAATGTTACAAATAATCAACAAAATCAAGACGGATATGCTCAGAGGTCACAGTACTGAAATAGGTGCATGTGAATGATGACTTAACGGTCATGGTGGCTTAGAAATGTTAAGATATTCATATGCTGATAGGTGTTTACTACCTGTCTCAAGTTAGATAAGTTTTCACATCCAATAACAGGGATAATGAGAGCTATTATTAAGGGAAATCTCTAATAATAATAATAATATCAAATTCTTTCCTGTCCTGTTAGAGGCTGGATTAAATAAAATGTCAATATAATCTCTAAAGAACCACTTCTTGCCATAAAAAGAAATACCAAGCATTTACATAAACAATGGATATAAATTTAGACAATGGTAATGATGACTTGAGGAAGCAAAATATTTAATGTCTGAGAACCGTAATCTGCTTACTATGAGGAGAACACATGAGGGTTTTCATACAGAACTTAAGACTACATCCTACAGAGTACCATTAGAATATAAAAGGGCCAGTACCGAATAATATGAGCATTCATTAACTGCACATCAAAAGAGGAAAATCAGTTTACCCATAACACTTACCGAGCATGATTTACATAATCATATTACATTAAATGCACTATATGATAAACTGATGTAAACTATTCATTACCAATGCTTATCATTCGTAAGCATTCCTATTTGTGCAAAAAGTTTCATTCACAGTAAATGCAGTTTCATACTACCTTGGCAGTTGATGGTATTGAAGAGCTATGGTGTTTTGTCATGGTTCTAAAGAAATTAAGTCACTAGTTTCCTAAAAACTTATTAGTATATCAAATCCTGGCATTAGTAAAATAATATATTTTCTTGTTCTGAAATAATTGTGTTGTATATCTAAATCTATCAGATTTTTCTTTCACAACTTGCAGTCTTCAGCAAATGCCTATTTAATATATTTACAAAACTATTATTTAACAACTTAAATAAATTATATGTATAGCACTAAGTAGTAAAGTAAAGAAAAAGCTGTCGTCCATTATTGGCTATTGTCTTAAAAATAATTCCAATATAAATTAATCATTCTAACTCAGTTTTACTACTTACCAGGATACTTCTCCGAACAATCAGTAGTACGAGTTGACAAAACTTTTAAAATTAAAGCAACCTTTATGCACAATTATAACAATTACAGTGGAGCAACATATAATTATGTTGAAGTCTATTAAGTTTTAGAGCATGGAAGACTGCAAAAGCCAAACTTACATAAACATGAGTTCAGATGAATACTCAGAAAGAGTAGATAGGCCCCGGGAGATACTCTGTCGGATGTTTACAGACTTAGCCTCATCTCGTTGGGAAGAGACATCTCTGTTGGAGTCCATCTCTAAACTACTGTAAGGTAACCACTGCATGCTGTGGCTTATAAAGTAAAGGCAAACACAAGGCAAAAACCACAAATCTTAAAAAGCTGTCTATAAAGTGAAGACATGCAACTCACTTCTATAATCCGATTTAATCTCTGACATTTTGAGATGAGGAGGAATAAAATATTGCTCTAAGTATTGGCTATCTCAAGCGTAAAATAATAGCAACTCTAAATAATAGCTTTTAAAAAGCGTGGAAATGAAGATTTATCTCTGCTAACATGCTCTACCAAGATGTCACTGTGAATAAAAATTAATAAATATTATGCTCTACGTGTGGTAAATAAAAACCAAGAAAAAGGCCCCCCCCCTCAACAAGAAAAGGTGATTATGAATATATGTATTACTGTACCATCTTACTGCTTACAATGTACTCTGTGACGATAAAGATACTTTAACTCAAAAAATTTAAATGAAAAGGAAATTAATAATAATCAAGGTATTTTTAAAAGTATATGCCACCCTGGCAGCCAAGAGTATAGACATCGTTCATAGAGGCTTCCCCCTCAGTATCAGCATGTAATTACTCCACTAGTGAAAGAAAAATTCATCTAGTTCAATACAGATAATATCATGGTGCTTTTGTAAGCAACTTGCAAGAGAAGTGCCAAAGCAGAACCACCACCATAACCCCTCCACAATTTACTATTGGGAATAATGCCCACCACACTGGCCATAAGGGCACGACTTAAAAAGTTGCCCTTTTAAAACAAGAGTTCCAGATTATTCTTCATGTAAATGTGTAATGTTTTATAAACCTCCCTGCTTTAGAATATGTCCAGGAAAACATCATATTTTTTTTCTTTTCCTCAGCCTCCAACTCTCTTTATTCCCTAATTTTTATTATAAAGATATTAAGATAAGCTTTGCTTTGTTTTGAGGTTTGCATAAGGAAAAAGGAATCTCATTTTAGGTCATAACTCTGGCATAGTTTCATCACATTTTGTTTGTGCGGTTTAGAACTGTTCATGATCTTACTACATATGTGTAGTGTAGTATAAGTTGTAGCATAATTTTTTCCTTCTTGTAAACTTTTTGGGTACATCGTGGATAGCTGTTCTATGGCAGTAAATTTAATACTAAGTAGCTTAAACAAGGCAATAAAAATTGTAGTAGCCTGAGTGTTTTAGTTGGCATTTTATGGCCAGAGTATAGCATAGTCCTACTCTCTCCAAAATCACTAATGGAGGGAGGAAAGCTTCCACTGTCGGCAGCTCTCTTTATAAGCTGATATGTAGTGACAAATTTCTACAATGCTTTACATAATGGGCTACAGAACTTGAAGAAAGCATGATCTTTTAATGTAGCACAGCAATAACATCACAATGTTCAGCATGATCACAAGTTTTTTGTCTAAGGGGTATATATTTGTCTGAAGTACCTTCCTCTCTTTGTGTAATCTGACTGTACATCAGAATATCATGTATTTTACACCATGGTAATTTTCTCAGACCCCTATGTGCCCTACTGAGAAATAAAAGTGTATCCCTGGGATTTCATGTATCCTAAATTGGGAACTCCTGGTATATAGGATGACATATCAATGAAGAAGTAGGTGGGGGTAACCTAGCTTTCTAAATTGTACAGTATTACTGATTATGATCAACAGGTAATACTAAGATATAAATTCTGAGTGCTGCTGTAAGTTTCGGGTTTGTACCATTTGGCAAGGTGAAGGCTGAAAAAACACATAATTATGTAGACCAAAATTCTGGTTTGTATATTTCATCGAATGAGAAGGGTTTAACTAAATCTTTTCCTTGGAACGGTTAGGTATTTTCCACTACGAAGATACTATAAGAGAAAGGACTATTAAACCTGGATGTCCATAGCAAGAGAAGTTAGAATGCCTTGGTAGATATTCTCTCAAGACCGACTCTGGAGGCTTTGACAAGAGGTTCTGACTAGGCCTCATGAACAAAAATAACGTCAAGAGTTCGAAATCCAGAAGTAGAGTTTTTTCCTTCGGCATAAACTTATGACTTTACATTCATCCCTCATAAAAGGATCGGAGGACTTTGGGAACAGATCTCTTCTGCAAACCTCGAAGAAAATAGGATATCCTATATCTTTTTCTACCTTGGAATATTCCCCTTCACTGCTGATTGAAGCAAAAAAAAGTTTAGAATGTCTCGTGTCAAGCTCAGCCTATGTTTCTTGTGTGTCTCAAATTGTATATTATAGGTGCAAAATATCTCCATTTTATGTTCAGCTTTGGGGACTTCATGAGATTCTACAAAAGAAAGTAATACAGTGTATGAATATCCTGCAATATGCCTCAAGCTTGCAATATTAAAAGTTATTCTATACTGAATAATATTAACAGTTGTCCACGAGATAGGTAATGCATAAGCGTAACTGTGAGAACATGTTTACAAGTAATGAGAAATGGAAGCAATTCTGTACATTCTTATTTCATTTTTGAGTTGCAGCCACCCAGTTGACACTGCCTGAAAGCGGCAATTAAAAAAAAAAAAACTATCAATAATAAAACTCAGTTGTTATGATCTAACTGCAACCTATTTTTAAGTGCTTCCATGTTCATTATTTTCATATGTATAGTTTACTATTCCTGCAAAACTGGATCATGTCATGCTTGCATGTCAGTAATATATTCATACCTGTCAGAGTGGTGCATATACTGTATAATAAAAACTACAATAAGTCCATGAAACCTGTAAAATTATATTTGGTATTCCTCCCATCCTGAATGACCAATGGATCCTCCCAATCCTTCTTTCTAATATCTAATATTTCTATGCCTTTCTCTACAGTATCTTGTATATGGGACACTAATGAATAATGAGGCCTTATATGATGTACAAACCTCCAATGTAAGCTCAGAAATGGAATACTATATATATCCTCTACAACTATGCTCTTCTGGTAGGCTGCCTCACAGTGCCAACGGTTTAAAAATGTTTAGATATGGATCCTATCCATCACTTAATAACAGACTTATTGAAGGCTAAAGTCATACCTGCCAGGGTGGATGAAGTACTACACGTGACCCAGTTGCAAAATTAATGAACTTCAAGTATCAAGACAATAGGAAAAATACTCTATGCATATCTGTCTGTAACATGCCATGCATAACTACAACAAAGCTAAAAATGGAAAACAATAAACTGTACTTATAATATTAATCAAAACTTCAATGAGTATTTCAGAAATTCATAATTCTGGTTTGGAAATTGTTAAAGTTAGTTATCAAATCTCTTAGAAATATCAAATTGATTCACTCCAAAAACTGCATTCTATTCATGGAAGTACTGTTATAATTTTGTGACAGAATTACCAATATACTTTTCATAACTCCCTCTCACTTAGTTTTATGATGAGCATCCTCAGAGAATTACAATTTTTAATTAAGAAAAAAAAATACCAATCCTTAATAGCTTCATTAAGGTATTACAATGAACACTCATTTCTACTAATTTCCTTAAGAAAAATGTTCAGATACCGATAAATTTAAAAAAGAAGTAAAACTTAATACTGACGAAAAACTAATTTTATATAAATGCATTCTCTATTTGCAATCCCACATCTGAGTGTTTTCTATATACAGCTCTGATGTTTATTTTGAAGCTCAAGCAGATAAAAACTAAAATTTGTTAAGACCACACTGGAGGGGGTAGCTTATATATATATATATATATATATATATATATATATATATATATATATATATATATATATATATATATATATATATATATATATATATATATATATATATATATATATATATATATAAAAATCTAACTCTTGTACCTTGTTCCAAGGAGAGAGCTCATATCATGAATTTTACCCAAATGCTATTCAGGAGCATCACTCCCAGGTGGCGAGTGAATAAAATTCTGAACATATATGGCATATATTGCAGGAGATAACAAAAAGGTACAGGGAAGAAAAAGGTTGGAAATTCTCCTTTTCTTAAATTCTGTTTTATTATAAAACATCTTAAGAGTAGTATTGAGTTTCAAGAAGGATAGGAGAAGGTGTAGGTGCCTTTTACTTGCATGTGTGAATATGTGGCTGCAAGAAGTAAAGAGTATAAAGTGAAAATGATCATTTGCTTGTTTAAAGAATATTGGATGTCTTGGCTTCAAGTCAGTGAAAATTTAAAGAAAAGTGAGAATATAAATTTAGGATAGCAGAAAGAGGACTATCCAGTGTAAATGAGAGAGATGTATCTTGTGAGGGACTGAAAAATATTTTAAGAGAAGATATGTGGTGTTGTGTAACAAACAAAGTACTCAGTAAAAGGCTAAAGTCGGTGAAGAGGAGAATAAACAAAGGAATTTTTATTTTATGGGTTATCAAAGAGGGAAGGGGGTAAGAATACTTCTTTCGTGTTCCCCTGCGTGTCGTAAAAGCCGACTAAATGTGGCAGAGCGAGGGTACTGGGAATCCCCTCCTCTGTATTTACTTCCCACAAAAAGTCAAAGTATTTACTTTGACTCAACCACCCTCCTTATATTGGTGAATATGGCTTTGGTATATGGATGGATTGAAGAGAAAAATTTTCTGGAGTATGGAAATCTTTTCGCATATGCAACACAAGCTGAGAAAAAGACTGAGAACATAAAGGAACTGAGAGGCATGCTAGAAGAAATGAGAGTGGGGATTGGACAAAAAATCTCTTTGATGTGAGACTTACTGACAGGGAATATCCTTCTTTGAAGAAGTACATATAGAAGTACAGTACATCTGGTCAAGCTGGGTAAAAGGCACTAAGAAGAAAAACTTAACTGTCTGCTGATGTGAGAATTTGAAGGTGAGATGTCTGACCATACATAGAGAATAAGGTGCAGTGGTGGTAATTTCATAGGGAATTTTGAAGAAGGCAAAGCTAAGAATGGGGAATGGCAGAGAGAAGGGAGGATATTATAATGGTAATAAAAGTGGGCAAACGTAATCAAAGAGTCTAAGAACAGGTATGGCGAGGGTCAGAGAAGATGACAGATATGGAATTGGCTAGATTAAGTTAAGGGATTTTAATAAGTCAAATGCAGAGTATTCACTGCTGGTGTTAGGGTGAGACTGGAAAAGAGAATAGAGAGAAAATATAAGAAGAAGTGAAGGGTGCAACCAAGTAGTTAATGGATTGCTGAAAGAGGAAAGAGCAAAATAATACAGGTATTTAAAGATCACACCTTTACGAATACTTTAAGGAAGAAGCCCAAGAGCTTGTGCCAAGTAGTAAAACAGAAAGTAAGAGAACTAAAAAAAAAAATGGTAAATTAGAAATGGAAAGTAAACCTGTTGAAGCCATCTGGGTAAAAGAAAAATTATTCTGGAAGGAGGTATCTATTAGGAGGCGTAAGAGACATATATGTTGAGAGTGAGGGGCTTAAGGATTTATGAAAATAGATAAAAGCTAAGAGAAGTAGAGAAATCGTTTCCAAATATGGAAGACAGTGTGGCAAAGGGGACGTGCTTGAGAGTAGGAGCAAAATATATATATATATATATATATATATATATATATATATATATATATATATATATATATATATATATATATATATATATATAATATATATATATATATATATATATATATATATAATATATATATGAGAGTGAGAGGATGTGTGTGTGCATATCTCCATCCTAATCAAATCACTATTGAGTTTTGAAAAGGGAAAAATATGGTGATGAATATCTTCATTGGGATATTTAATATCTAATGGCAAAGAGCTTCTTACTGCAGTCTGTTTAGGGTAACATGAAAGCTCTTCCAAATATGAGAAGATCACTCTCTTATGTACCAGAAATAATAATTATGGGTAAGACTTAGTGAAAGGGATAACTGTCGTACAGTATTTTTCTGAAACAGAACAGTTCGGTTTAAGCAAAGACATGACAAAAGCAACCAAGACCACCATTTCATTTCTAACTCATCAACAGTATGGCCCAAATCAAAAATTATTTATTATACTGATGCATCCTAGAGCTAATCTATAACACTAAATAAATAGTAGCAATTACATTACACAGCAAATGTAGAAATAGAAGAGAGGTCATGACACAATCTACACTTTCTGATGCTGTGAATTAGCAATTTAGCAAAATTTATATGTATATATTTGCAGTGGGCACAGAGTATAGCTAACCGTTAGGGTAATACATGTATTTCTATAAGCAATTTGCTGTTTAATGAACAAGCTAAGCAGTATCATTGAAAAGCTTATGGACAATAACATGAAGTTTAAAGGAGGACTCTAACATCATAAATGAAATATTCTGCTCTTCTCAAGTTGGAAAAAATGTACAAGATGCAGAGAAACTTACTCGTACTGATGAGACAAACGAGCTGTAGAAGTGTCACTACTAACACTAAGTTGACTCTGAAGCCTCAAAGATCGATGAACAAAGTCTATATCCGGTGGCAAAGTCTGTAAATGTCAGAATGACACTAAAGACATAGATTTATTGTAATTTATTGCACAAACTCACCCTAATATCAATCTACGCAAAGCAAAATTTAGGCAATATAATTTCCATATTTTAGTAAGTTTATACATACTCTTGTTTACTACATAATGATACATAGGACTTCACAATACAAATCTATTATAATTCACGGCAATCATTTAAGATTTTGATCCAAAACATCATATAAAAGGTAATACCTAAAAGTCATAGTAAATTGTGCCTGAAGTTCTTATACTGTCCCGTAACATTTTCTTCACTTATACATTTTGGTAAGGTAATGCATTTTCTACCTTCCAAGAACTGTGTTGTGAGAAACTATTGAAAGGGATAACCCATTACGGAAAGGTGAAAGAATTTCGTACCTATATTTTCTGAAGGTACATTAAGAACCGAGATAAGGTAGCAGAAAAATGGAATTTCTCTCTGCCTATATTTTTTCCTTGCTGGATTACAACTGACAGAAGAAATCAAATATAATGAAGTATGTTGAACCCTGTATACTTCACTTCTTTTGAGAAAGTAGTAGCCAGCATGATCATCATATTTAGCTTCAACAGATGATCATGTCCGCTACTACATAATCTGTTGAAGCTAAATATGATGATCATGCTGGCTACTACTTTCTCAAAAGAAGTGAAGTATACAGGGTTCAACATACTTCATTATATTTGATTTCTTCTGTCAGTTGTAATCCAGCAAGGAAAAAATATAGGCAGAGAGAAATTCCATCATTTAATGAAAGGTAGAGTGACATTGGAAGAGAGATGTAGAAAGAGTAGATGGGAGTGAGAGATGCCCTGAAAGTGAGCAATATGAATAAGAATGAGAAAATGAGAGGAATGTGTGGAAGGTAGTGAAAAAGAAGTTGGAAGAGGGCGTGGAAGAAGAATGGATATGTTTTAAGGAGAGAGTGGAAGCAGAGGGAAGGGAAGCGAATGGCGGAAAGAGGAAGTGAGTTAGGTATGGTTGCAAAGAGGAAATCTGGAGGCATATGAAAGGCATAGAGCGAAGAGAGGTTTGCAAAGCACATGGTGAGAGGAAAAGAAAAAAGTGGGCATAAGGTGGGTTAGATGCTTGTCTGAGAATAAAAATTGTTATTGAGGGTAGTGAAAAAAGTGCAAAAAGTGAGTGGTACGGAGGAGAGGGTGAAAGGAGCAAATGGGCAGTTGTTCGTAGATGAAAAAAAGGTGAGTGAGATGAAATGAGTATTTTGAGGAAATTCAAAACGTTGACATTAAATTAATATAGAGTTAGTGATTGTGGCTATGGGAGATGAATGGAAAGTGCCGATGATAAATGAGGAGAATAACAAGGAAATTACAAGAGGGGGTCGGCACTAAAGTAATGGAAGCAGGAAAAGCACCAGGAATAATTGGGTGTCATGTAGAATGCTTGTTAAAAGGTGGAGACAACAGTGAAATGGATGGTTAGGTTGCTGAATGTGGGTCCCAATTGATTGGAAAAAAGGTATGTGTAGTTCCCCTTTAAAAAGGAAAAGGCAAAAAGTACAGATGTGGTGGCTTTAGAGGAATAAGTTTGTTGAATGTAGTAGATATAGTTATATAGAAAAGTGCTGATCGAGAGAATCAGGAGAGGAACTGAGAGAATGACTGGGGAAGAATTTTGTGGGTTTAGAAAGGGTAGAGGGTGTGTTAATAAAGTGTATGTGGTAAGACAAATGTGTGTGAGAAGTTCCTAGAAAAAGGGTAAGGACAATTTATGGGTTTAAAGTATATGGACTTGGAGAAAGCGTATGATAAATTTGATAGAGAGAAGCTGTGGAGTAAAGTCAGATTGTATGGAATAAGAGAAATTTTGTTAAATGCGGAAGATTTTTACTTGAATAGTACAGCATGCATTAAGAGTTGGGAATGGTAAGAGTGACTAGCTTGAGATTAATGCCAAGGATGTGCATTGTCGCCATGGTTGTTTAATATGTACATCAATGGAGTGGAAAGGGAAGTAAATGAAAGAGTTCTAGGCAAAGAACTGGAATTAGCTGGTGGGAGTGGGAGGGTGTTGACAGTACATCAGTTGCTATTTGCAGATGACATAGCAGTGGTGGCTGATTCTGAGGAGGAACTGAAGCATTTGATGACTCAGTATGTAAGGGGATGTGAGAGCAGGAAGTTGCAGGTATATGTTGGTACAGGTAGTCATTAGAAGTAAGAGGGGTGTAAACGATGGCAGACTGAATGTGGGAATGAATGAAGAGATGCAGGTTTCAAGTATCTGGGGTTGTATGTGGCAGTGATGGATGAGTGGAAAGAGAGTTAAGTCAAAGAGCAAAAGAAGCAAACAAAAAGTCTATGTGAGATAAAAAGAATGATGAGATATACGTATAATGAAATGATGGCATTGTATAGAGCAGAGACTTGGATTGCAAAAGAGGTAATAAGAAAAAGTTGAATGTTATTGAAATGAGGTGATTGATAAGTATGATAGGTGTATCTACGAGAGATAAAGTGAGAAATGAGGAGGTAAGAGTGAGAACAGGTGTTGAAAGAAGGATATCAGATACGTTAGATCAGTTTATGTTGAGACGGTTTGGACACATGAAAAGAATGTGAGATGAACGACTAGAAAAGGGTTTGGAAAGCAGAAGTAATTGGAGTAGAGCAAAAAGGAATATCTAGAATGAGATAGAGGGCACTGGATGCACGTGATATGTCAGTGATTCCTTACAAAGTAAAGAATAATACGTACAACAATATTCTGCAAATCAAGAAAAACTACGAAGTCTGCAATTTCAGAGCTCAACCCATGGCTAAAAGTGCCAGTCAAATTTGTGATTGCTTAAGAATAACTGATGATGATTGGCATACCCCTGTGAAACCATTATAATAAGAACCCACACTTTAGAACTGACAATGTGTCACATACTGCAGGGCTAACGATAAAAGTTAAATAACACTTTGAAAAGAAATAACAGACGTTACTCAAACTAAAGTATACTGTAATTTTTAAAACTCCAGTGATGAAGTCATGAATCCAGATTGAATTTACAAAGCTTGTGGGCTCATGGCTGTAATACTCTGATGATACATACCCCTTTCCCATATTTATCTTCAACGTGTTTCCTCATCTTTTGGAAAGACTTCTTCATATGCTGATGAAGGTCAGATATTTCTTTTGAGACACGCTTTTCATGAATTTGCAGGGCAGCATCTAAAAGAGGCACCTGCAAGACAAAAGATTAAGAAGAACAAAATTTAACTATAATAATATTTTTATAGTCATATGCCAACTGGTAGGTAATTGATTTACGAAGTTTTCAAACACTTCTGCTACATGAGGGAACTGGACAATTGAGCCATTTAACAAGTGGTCAAATTCAGAAAAAAAGATGATGAACCAGAAAAAAAAAGATATATTTTATTTTGTAAGTATTACAATTTTGAATTAATTCTCATTAATATGGCTTCATGTAAACTAAAGTTTACTAACTCTAGGAGAGCTTATGAAGAGTAGCACTGTAATCATAAGGAATAAGATATTATTTTTATTTTTAAACAAGCTGACTTATATACAACTAGGTACTGGAGAGAGAGAGAGAGATAAATGAATTACGTCCAGCTACTGCTAAACCTTTTAATCAGTTGCTTTGTGGCATATGCAATATAATTCAAGAGGACAGAGAGGATGGGCAATACAGAACTTGACCTCCATGAAGGGGAAAAGAATATCATTCTGGACTCATAATGCCTGCATGTCATGGGAAGTGAGGATAAGAAACACCCCAAGCAAGGCAGCCCATACATCAATGAGACTAGTTTTTTAATAAAAACCAGATGCTTCAAAAGAAAAATTTAATTACCTGGGATACAATAAGCTGACGAAGATCAGCTAGTTTCTCAGTATCTTGAGGATGCTCCTGCAGGTATTCATCTCCAAGGAAAGCCTAATATAACAATAAAATAAACAAATGGAAGTTTTAAACACATATTCACAAATGAAAAGAATTACAGCCTAGAGTTTTGTTCCTTTATATACACATGAAACATGTCTCATGCTTAAGCACTTCTAATAATGTACAGAAAGAATATGAAAAAAGATAAAAAGATGTTTTAGTTAAAACACAATTGTACAACGGTGCACATGACAGTAAAGTTTGTATTCTAAAATTTGTTTACACAAACAGTTTGTATAATATCATCACTTCTGAATGGAATCAACTTTCATGCTTATACAAACAACCAACTAAATATCAAAATGCCTCTGGGGGAAAGTTATCATAAAAAGAGAACCGAAAGCAAATAGACTACCATCATAATAAATATTTACTAAGTACACCTAGTTCTTAGAATAATGCGAAGATAAGTTCTCAGAAGTGCCGCGTATTGTAATTTTCGCGTGATGTAATGAGTCATTTTCCATATGAAACAATGACAAAGGACATAGATACGTTTCACAACCGTACATAGACACACTATACCAAAAATATAAGATAAGTAAAACATATTTTATTAGTACATAACAAAGCAGAAAGACCTGTAGTTATTTATATTAACATGCAAATAGTGTACAGTATAAAAAATATACGATTTACTGTACAGTAAAAAAAATTAATGCACTCTATTATGCGGTGGGCAACAGGCATATACTGGAACATGCATGATGGCGGTGAGCACGAGGATGCAAACGTTTTGCCGCCTCCGTATCAGCTGATGCACCCTCGCACACTATTTCCCTGACGATAATATATCGCAAGTTTGTTTGCTGTTTGTTCTTAATGCTTGTTTTCCATTCTCTTCATAATATCCGATCGCATTAAGCGGTAGAAGAGGAGGAGGATGCGGAAGATCGAACCTCTATCTACAAACGATTTGCCGCCTCCGTATCAGTTGATGCACCCTTTCACGCTATTTCCCTGACGATATTATAACGCAAGTTTGTTTGCTGTTTGTTCTTAATGCTTTTTTTCAATTCTCTTCATAATATCCAATCACATTAAGCGGTAGAAGAAGAGGAGGATGCGGGAAAACGAACCTCTATCTCCAAACGTTTTGCCGCCTCCGTATCAGCTGATGCACACTATTTCCCTGATGATATTATATCGTAAGTTTGTTTGCTGTTTGTTCTTAATGCTTTTTTCCATTATCTTCATAATATCCGATCGCATTAAGCAGTAGAAGAAGAGGAGCATGGCGGAAAAGTGCCTAAGAGGAGGTCGATTATTTACTAAAATTAAAATTTTGTATTTCTAATTTTTTTGCATGGGCGTTATTTGCGAATTTCGTATTGTTTACTATTATATTTTAGGGGCGTTATTCCAATTTCGTGGATTATAGACACGCGTAAAAAGCGAACTAGGTGTATACTGACTTCTGTAGCTATACATTTATCAGTTTGTGGAGGGAACTTTCTTAAAAAATATATAATTACTTTGACTATTCTTTCAGCTTTTTTTTTTTTTTAGGGCAGTCTTCTTTGCCTGTCCCAGTGTTACATCCATAAAAAAAAATGAATAAATAAAATAAAATTATATGGTACCTCTGCATCTGCCTTACAACTAAGTCATAATATACTCCCATGGCTATGTATATATGTATACTGTTCTACTTAAATTCATAAAAAGAGAGCACAGACATCTCAATGTATGGCTTGTGCAGATTTTTTAAAGTATCATACTCAACAGTAAATATGAATACAGAATGATGTACTGTACTGTCAAGCTGTCTGTTAAGAGGCAATACTGTATACAAGTTAAACTACAATTGCCTTCACTGATATCCCCAGATAAGTTTTTATCAATATATGATTTATATTTTCTTTACAGAAGATTGAATTTTAGCAATTTATAAGTGGTTTGTGTGAAATACAGCGAGTAGTCTGAAGTATTACTGCGAAATATGTAATCAGGTGCATGTACTGTACACTGGAATGATTTGATAAGAAAACTTCCTAAATGACGTAACTCTGTCAATGACAGTAAAGTTTATATTATTGATCAATTTGATCAATTGGAGAGAAAATCCAGGGGATTGAGACTAAAAAAATTTACCATCACAATCTATTGTAATTATATCTTTGACTTACAAATTTGCACACAATGAATGAATGTATTAATTTCACAAGATGACATATCTTGTGCAACCTGCCTATTAACAGAAATTAAGACTATGTGATACAGGAAAACAAGAGGTGTAAAATGAATACAGTGCAGTACATTAACACTCCAGTACACTACTAAACATCAAAAGTATTATTAATACCTTTTCATAATTTGCAATTCCCCCCATAACTGCTGGATCTACCATTCCAGAAAGTTTCCTTGTGAGTGGATCTAAGGGTAGGGATGAATCATGAGCAAATTTCTTGATGAGTTCCTTAACTTCATTATTGGCATTACTCATGGTCTCAATGGCATTCTCAAGCGGGGTTAGTTCAGTGGTATGGAGCTCCACAACAGGAAAACACCTAAGTATACCTGAACGAGAAAATTAAGTATGCCTGAATAAAAAAAATATATTATATTAACATTATTCTATGTCTGAATATTAATGAAAACACATTAGTCAACTTCTACAACATAATCAATCAAAGCAACATATGTATAGGCTTTATACATTAAAATAAAATTTTATAATAAAGTACACTAAACGCAAATAATACGTACAATAAAAAATAATTACTTCAAGGATGAATAATAATATGATATAATAGATCGTCTGATTGAGAGGTGCAGCTATACAGACTGTAATAACTGTGTGATGACTCAACATAGCACTACATGACTGTAAGTGCTGTACATGTATTTGGCCTAAATATTCAACGACTCATGGTAGCAAATTTTGTAATTTTTGAAGATTTTTATACAGTTACATGACCTTTACCATTAAACAGTATGATGTTAGAATGTCTTATGAAATTTACTCCAAGCAATATCAATGACATAGTTTAATACTCTTTCTTTACTGTGATCTGGATTATATACAGTAATAATCTTGATATCCTGATACAGTTCTTTGTTTATACCATCATTGCATTATCTTTGTCTCACAATCTTCCTCCTCTCTCTTGTTTTGAATATTAACAATGGTTCTCATATTACAATCTCAAGTTTTCTTAAATCTAATTCATCTCCAATTATTTCTTCAAAAGTACGGACTCTTCTAATCCTCTAATTCTTTTCCTTGACAAAGTAGCTAGTTGGCCAACAATGTAAGGTGATTTATTTTACCAGATTAATATTTAGTTAATGTAATCTTCAAAAATGAAGGTGCAGATATCTTCGCTGATGTTTGCATCATAAAAGAATGCCGAGAGATTGTTGACACCGGCGTCACACAATCTCAAGTTAAAGTAGAATCTGTTACCTGACACTTACTACAGTCTTTTAGTGAAGTTGATGCTGCCTCACATTCTTCCTTGTATACTAATTTTAACTAGATTCTTTAGCGCCTGAAGTCTAACAATAAAAATTTGTATACTGCCTTACTGACCTGAATTAAATTAAATTATTCTAATGGTTAGTACTTTTTTCTGGCATAAATATCATGCAAATTAATGCATTACCTACCAGGTAAAGGGTATGAGATACATAGAGTTGTTTTTTCAATGTATAGAGTGGCAAATTCATTGGTGGGATCCTTTTGACCACAATGGAAAGGTCGGGAATATGTGAATTTATCAACGTGATTTGCCCTGTAATAACGCTGTATCTGTTCAGCCACATCGGATGAAAAGCGATTCTCTTGTAGTACACAGTCCACTTTACTAATCTGGATAACTGCGAAAGAAATTCATCGTTATATAGAAATAATGTAATCTTATTTATCACAACAAAATAATGACTTCTTTTTTAACATGATATCATACACAACTGAATTAATGAATAACTGTGTTTGAACAAATGCTGATCATTCTGATCACCTTTATCAAATGTTTTAAAGCATGGGATAAAAATTCAGGGGGGATGGGATTGCCAGCCCATTGCTTCCCTGTTCTATTGTGCATAATAAAATGTTTTTTTGTTTTTTCCTGTGCATGAATCCATATACCAAATAAGTGAACAGTTTAATTGCAACAGTAATGAAAGAACATAAAAGAGAAAATACTACCAAAATACCAACAAAATTTAATGCTAAAAGTAATAAATATAATTTTTTTTCCAAATAGTAAAAGCATTTTGAAAATACATACACTGTTGGAGTGAGTCCTTAATATCTCTGCTAGGTAGAGTGAGCTTCTTCATCAGTTCAGCATTAGGAAACTGATCCAGTATTCTGGAGGTAAAGTCAGCAAGACGTTCAAAACCATTGCCACGATGTACGAATATCTATATGAAAAAAATTGGATTAAGTTTTCATATTATAAAAGACAACATTTCTGAGATTTATCTATTATTAACACAAACATTACACACGCTATCTATTTTCTAAAGGCAAAAGAATAATCTCCCATCTAGATAGCCAGTAGTGACAGGCTTATATGAAGATATTCCAAGTCTTCGAAGAGACATGTGGATGGTTAGAGGAAGGGAGAAATTTTCAGGGTGAGGTCACTTATAAAATTACAACAAAAATCATCAGAGTGCCTGGTCTCTTGAGGGATTAACTTGAGTTCACAGTCAAGTGACAACTACAGTGATGAAGTACGGTATAGAATGATATCGTTCAATGTTTATCATATATTTATTCTATAAGTTTGCATTACATCTGGTAAGCGATAAATATTTTACAACACAATGATGATTTTTCAGAATAAACACTAATAATTTTGAGATGTACTCTAGGAAATATACTGAATGCAGCTCTACAAACAGAGGACATTATCTAATAGAAGATAACCAGGATTTACCTTGTTTTGAAGAAAAGCTGGAAAGCCACGACCAAAGTAAGCGACTCGAAAGTACTCGGGTTCTGGTCGCAACTTTTGTGGATTCATGATGTGTTCATAAAATAATGCCATGCGCTTGAGTAGCCCAGAGAGCTTAATATAATCCATGCTCACGTCTTCATACTGCACAACCAATTCCTTACAGAGTTTGAGTGCTTCCTCCCACATCTACAAAAAATATCACAAGATACAAGAGAAATAAATGTGTGTATGTGTCCTTGAAAATGTATACTGTATACCTAATTGTACTCATGGGAAAGAGCTCTATAATCGCAACTCCCAGTATCCTGATAGGTTTCCTTTTTTTACACACTGACGTGAGTGATGTTCTTTTATTAGTAAGCAGAATTACTAGATCGTTCTTGAGCTTATTCATTGGGACTGCAGTAGCAAAGTGGTTAAAGCACTAGGCTAGGGAAGTGACAGACTCGCAATGGAGCCTACTGCTCTGGCTATAGAAAGGGCATCCAACCTTAATTCCCCTGCTTTAACCTGACTTTGTCCATCCCCATAATGGGGATTAATAGCAACACATAAAATCGGTAACAACACTGAGCTCAATTATAGCCTACATCTGCACCGAATATTCTTAGATATTCGTTACACATTTCTTACTGTCCTTTCACATCTGACAAGCCACAACACTCTCCATCTTTGTTTCTCTTTACTTTTTGTTTTCTTTGTGCCTAGGCCCGATGAGGGCAAATTTATTTGATTATTTTTTTGCCCGTCCTAGTGTCACAATTATAAAATAAAAATAAAAATAAATAAAAAGCATTAGCCATATGTATTCTTAATACAGTGCTATGAATGCACTTAGCATTTATTGTTTCATCGCATAGCAGATTCCAATGATCAAGTATTCTTACACCAAAAAAGTACTTCCTCTTATCCTTCAGAGATATTCTTAGAAATTGCTAAATATAACCTCTAGTTCTAGCACCCCCCATATCAAAATATTGCTCCCTGTTTACTCCGTCAAAACCATGAAGAAATTTTAAAAAATATTACCATATCCCCCCCTCTTCCTTCAAGTTATGGCAAGTCTAACTCCCTCAGCTTTTCCTCATAACTGAGATCATGTATCTCTGTCACCAGCTTTGTAGCATGACTCTGAGCTTTCTCCAAATTTATATGCTTTTTCAAGTGCAGATTCCAAAAGGGTATGTATATTCATGCTTTGGTCTCACTAAAGTCACATATATATTTCTGAACATATTCTTGCCCGTGTGCCTGAAAGTCATCCTTATGTTTGCTAAGAAAACATATGCTGTCTTTACTATACCACTGATATGTATTTCCATTGACATATTTGCCAATAAGTTTACCCCTAGATCTCTTTTGTTGTCTGTGTTTTTAAATTCTCTCCAGCTAATGAGTACCCAAATTTGAACCTTCATGCACTCTTGCCCATTCTCATTACATTTTGAAGTATTACATCTCATTAGTCACTTGTTGACCATTCTTGTAGACTATTTAGGTCTTCTGAACTTCTCCACCATACTCGTCTTCTTACTCTATTCACAATCTTGACATCATTATAACCAAATACTGTATAAAAAAAATAAATAAATAAAACCCATTAACTTGATAAATATGAATACAGTCGTGTTTGCTAGCTTTGTATTTGTGTGTATTTTGAATAAATCGTATTTGGAGCTATGTGTTTGTTTTTTTAATTCAATATAATTCTACAATATAACCAAATATATAAGCAAAAATATATATAAAGCCATTAACTTGATAAATATGAATATAGTACAGCAGTGTTTGCTAGCTTTGCATTCGTGTTTATTTCAAATAAAATCTTATTTACAGCTATGTTTACGGTATTTTTTTTTAAGTTCAATTTTTCAATATAACCAAAACTGTATACAAAAAAATAAATAAATAAAGCCATTAACTTGATAAATACGAATACAGTTGTGTTTGCTAGCTTTGTATTTGTGTGTATTTTGAACAAAATTGTATTTAGAGCTAGCTTTGTATTTGTGTGAATTTTGAATAAAATCATATATAGAGCTATGTGTTTGTTTTTTAATTCAATATAATCCTTCCATACTGTATTAACAAATATATAAACATATAAATAAATAAAGCCATTAACTATATTAATATGAATACAGCTGTGTTCGCTACCTTTCATTCGTGTGTATTTCGAATAAAATCATATACAGTATACAGCTATGTGTTTTTTTTAAATTCAGTATAATCCTTCAATAAAACCAAATATATAAAGAAATAAATAAAGCCATTAACTTGATAAATATGAATACAGCAGTGCTGGTAGCTGTGTATTCCTTCACCGCTCTCACGAACTACTTTGGCGCGCAGTTTGAATTTACAGCACCAGCCAGGTAGGTCAAAATTTTTTTTATTAATAATTTATTGATTATATTTTGGCCTTTGTCGTAACGGCGAAATGACGTAAGTCAGAATGACATTATACGAGGACCCACTGAATATTCGGTATATATATTGTCTATGTCAACCCCAATGCAAATGGGAATTATTAATGACAAATAAAATAGCAATAAAAACAACATATACTCCACTGATTAATTAAAAATGAAAAATATATCATCAGTTTAGACAAAACAGTTTTTAAAACCTAAGAAAATATTTTCAAAAGCAAGAGGTTAAAAATTAGTGTAAAGTTGCTGTCCCTACCCACATACACACACACACACACTCTTCACTTGGAATCCTTCAACTTTTTGTCAGTGAGGCAACATGGCTTCAGAGAAGGTAGATCAACAGTAACAAACTTATTAGAATTTTATGATGAGGTAAGCCAAATCTTACAGGAAAGAGAGGGCTGGGCAGATTGCATATTCCTAGACTTCCAGAAAGCGTTTGACACTGTTCCACATGGGAGACTTATTAGGAAGCTGCAATCAATGGCTAGAATAGGTGGAAATGTTTTGGAATGGATAAAAACTTACTTAGAAGGAAGGGAACAGAGGGTTAGAGTAAGACACTCAGTGTCTGAATGGAGAAGAGTTAGTAGTGGTGTTCCACAGGGTTCAGTTTTAGGGCCACTTTTGTTCCTTGTATATGTAAATGACCTACCAGAGTCTGTAAATTCATTCATGAATATGTTTGCAGATGATGCAAAGATTGTGAAGAAAGTAAAAAACGAGAACAATGGTAGAGAACTTCAGGAGGATCTAAATAATCTGCATGAGTGGTCAGAAAAGTGGCTAATGAAATTCAATACTTCAAAATGTAAGGTAATGAGAATGGGTACAAGTGCAAGAAGGCCCAAGCTTGACTACTCGGTGGCTGGAGTACAACTTCAAGAGACAGAAAATGAGAGAGATCTAGGAGTAAACATACTGGCAGATTTGTCTCCAGAAATACATATAAATGGCATAGTAAGGGCAGCATATGCATTCTTATCAAATGTAAGGGTAGCCTTCAGGCACATGGACAAGGAAATGTTCAGAAATATTTATGTAACCTATGTGAGGCCAAAACTCGAATATGCAGCCCCCTTTTGGAATCCGCACTTGAAAAAGCACATAGCTAAGCTTGAAAAAGTTCAAAGACATGCCACGAAACTGGTGCCAGAAATACACAATCTCAGTTATGATGAGAGGCTGAGGGAATTAGACTTACCATCACTCGAAGCTAGAAGAGTAAGGGGGGATATGGTGACAGTCTTTAAATTCCTTCATGGTTATGATAGAGTGGATAGGGATCGATATCTTGATATGGCTGGCTCTAGAACTAGAGGTCATAGTTTGAAGCTTCGTAAGAAAACTTCTTTGCAGGATGTAAGGAAATATTTTTTCAGTGTAAGAGTAGTTGATAATTGGAATTGGCTAAGCGAGGAGGTAGTTAATGCTATCTCAATCCATAGTTTTAAGGACAGGTATGATAAGTATGACTAAGTATAAAATGGAACCGATCAGGAGACGGGAAGAGACGAGCTTTGGGCTCTTTCCCGTAAACACAATTAGGTAATCACACACACACACACACACACACACACACACACACACACACACACACACACACATATATATATATACACATATATATATAATATATATATATATATATATATATATATATATATATATATATATATATATATATATATATATATATATATATATATATATATATATATATATATATATATAAGTAAGTACACAATTTTTGCATAATCAATATACAAGTTCTTCAATAACTTATGACTCTGCTTACCTGCCCTTTAGCAAAATAATCTATGATCTTCACATACAGTATTTCCTTAAGGTCATTGTGATATCTGGCCTCATTACATTCGTGAGAAACACAACAATTTTTAGGAGGCTTCAAAGATTGGGGAAGAGGATCAGAAGTCCATTGGAGCAAATTGGCATGTTGCAGTAATGTGTATGCAGCTTCTGTATAATTATCACAAGATAAATGCAAATCTGCTAACTTGTACACATAACGCAAGAAAAGTTCCTTTCGGTTGATCTCAGTATAAAAATCCTGTAAAAAAATTAAAATTATAATAATACATATATCTGTATATTTTAATGAGAATGGAGTGAAAATTTGGGTAAGCCAATGCCTACTATATTCTATTAGGGAAGAATGGCCTTCCCCTGTAACTTTAAAAGCGAGAAAATAACCACAGCATCAACACTACAATAATTCACAAGTGATATATCTGGGAGAGCCAATCTAAAAGTAAATTTGTGTAAATCCCAGCAATATGATCAAACAGAGCACACCTCATGGAATAATACAGTACCTATATGTACTTAAGAATGTAATACTCTTCTATATGACACATTTCATTATAGACTGGGTGATTCTTTTTTTCTCCATATACGATGCAAAAATCTAGACAAGACTTTGGTCATCCAGGCTATTACCTCATCTTTCAACACAACACACACCTACACAATTTTTTCTACAATGAGAATTGCTTCTCCAGCGGTCATTTCTCTAAGACTATTTCTCCATATGAAGGCAATAATTTCTTAAAATACTAATTTTGAACTTAATAAGTGTATACGGCTTAAATTTGAGTAAATATATTGCAGTGGTGTACTGTTTGGATAAACAATTGTACACATACACAGTATTTACTCTATACTGTAATACTCACCAGTAGGTTAACAGTGCAAGTCATTCTAGTCTCAGTAGAATGTTCAGGAGAGTGCATAATTGTGCGATACTGCAACAAATGTTCCATCAATCTTGAAACTGTATTCACAAGCTTGATGCCAGGTTCTTGCATAGTCTTATGACCTTCACATAAAGCACTAATGATATTAGAGAAAACTACCCTGTAATGATCGTCCCCATGACCACTTTCCACAAAGGCATCTAATTTCTCCAAAATTACACTCTCAAACTGTTGAGAAAGAATGCAACAGGATTAGTAGTTATAAATGACTTGCAGTCAATAAACATAAACTTACTGTAGCAAGTTTTTGTATCCTCTGAGTGGTCTGACATCAAATGTAAAGTTAAACAAAGAACACAATAGAAGAAAAAGAATATCACTAAATATTCCGTTGGTTCTCAATTAATATCATGCTTGAATATCCCCAATTTTTTTTTTTATAATAAACACAATACAAGAAAATGACATAAGATCACTGATTATCTAACTAGCAAAGATATAAGTAGGGTATTCTAGAGTTTTGCATAAATACACAGAGCACATCCTTCTTCAAACTGAAGTGTTTCATCATCTAGAACAATACAATATTTAGTACTAAAATATAGGAAGCCTAGTATGAAAGACAATAACAATGGATGGGAGAAAAGGCATTTCCCATTCGTATTCAAAGCAATTTGTATAGAAAGCAATTAAAAGTCATATACCTCTTGGTATTGACTTAAATTTTGTATTCCCTGAATGTCATCGAATCCGATTAAAAGAAGAGGGAATTAGTGGCAGGGTAATTTCTTGTTCCCTGAATTTCTTTATTGTCACACAGTTACAGTTAAAAGAGTAAAGGATATGCAGAATGTACTAGTGTTCTGCTACCACAATTCACATTACAGATGAGAGGAATCTGTTTGCTTCAGCAAATTATGGCATTAATTTGAAAAAGACAGGTAACCTACACGAAAACTATCAAAAATTGATCTTATAATTCTTTTACAGCCAAATTTTGCTCCATATAGAATTATTAAAAGGGAAATGATAATGCATAAGCATTTCTTCCTCTTCGGACAAATATATTGCTTTTTAATTCATCCATATAATATTTTAACAGCCAACTTTTTGAATATTAATAGTGTTATTCACATGATTTGTAATCAAAGACATCCTTCAAGACATTTTCTTAAAATGCAATCTAAGATTCTGACCTTAAACTCTCCTATATCCTTCAATCTTTTTTTTTTTTTAACTTCTGGCTCTACCATAGATAAAAATATGGTTGTATATGATTATACCAACTCTATATATGGTAAGCAATATTTTCTACAACATATAAAATAACCAAAGTGATCTGAAATAAATTTAAAAAAAAAAAAGTACAGGAAATTGCTTGACTTTCTAACACACTTCAAAATTTGCTGCAATAAATAACAAGCCAGGAAAGTAATCACTTGGAGCAGAACTGTACAACCTACCTCATTAAATTTTCCTTTATATTTCTGATTATTACGAGCCATGTCAGGAGGTGCAGTTCTTCCCGAGCTTTTCAGAGAATAATACTCACACTGCATCATGTCAAAGAAAATTGGGATGGTGGTTTTCCTAAGATCTACATCTGGCAACATTGTCATCTCTAGGAAAGGACCAACCATTGATTGTCCAACACCAGTAGTTACCACAAACTTAATCTTATGTTGACCTGTTAAAGAAGACATAATGTAAATTAATTGTTTTAACAGACTGCTACTGGATATCTGAAAACCACTGTACAAGAAGAATTAGTGAGAATTACGATGGAAAGCTAGGAGAGCTAGGACTCTCTGCACACTTTCAGGGAAACAGAATACTTTGCAGAGATAGAAGGCTTAAAAAAATGGGAAGAATATAAGAGGTTGCTGTTGTTCTTCTTCCCTAAGCTGCTTGGCTGAACAGTCTCGAGTCCCTATACCCTCCCACAGAGCTCTCAGAAAGTGTGTTTTGTGCTGTTGGCATATGTGGTTGTAAGCACTGCAATCTTCCATAATATTTTTGACTGTATGATGTTATATGCTACATCCTAAACAAGCATCACTGATAGAGTCATCCAGCCTCTTAAGATAGCTTAGATGGGCTAGGTGGTGCCCACATTGAAGCCTGCCCAGGTGGACTCAGTCTTCACGGGGAAAGGAGGATTCGGAAAGATGGATGAAAGAGGTTGTGCATGCAGCTATGTGTTGTCACAAAGTGACTGGATAGACTGGAGACTAAAATGAGTATAGATATGTTTGCAGAGGTGGGTCTGGGGAAGTGATGACAGTACAGGCAGTCTCCGATTTATTACGGGGATTGGTTCTGATAAAAGTGTCGTAAGTTGGGCCATTACATCAATGGTAAAATGGTTAAGAGAAAATTCACATCTTCCTATCTTTTATATTTAAAATAATATGGTCATATAAGCGAAAAATCAGAGAGTAAAAGAAAGAAATATATGACCTTTGAGAAAATCTTCATATTTTACATGATTTAATTCTTAATATTCTAAACACAAAATTCAATAATATAAAACTCACAGAATTCAGGAACTGCCATTACATAAATAATATAAAACAATATCAACATATGGTATTGCACAAGGATTAATTCGAGATTAAAATGGAATGAATGACATTATATGTACATGTGTTTAAAACAACCCCATGAGCAAAACAGGAGACAAAATCTGTAGACAGAAATACACTAAGTATCATCACCTATGGATGCAGTAAGGGATAGAAACACAAAAGCTCATAAAAGGTGAGCAATTCCAATTTCAAGGGAGAAAGCATACTTTCCATTCAATGCAAGCCTTACCTAAACTAAACCACAGACTCTTGATATCTGAGGCAGTTTTTTGTCGCATGTCCTCATAACGATTCACAATCTTAATACGCTTACTTTGAGTAAACTTCTCTAGTTGTAATGAAGGCTGCAAAAAATATTTTATTATGGCCAAAAATATACATCTGAATACAAGGAATCAAATTCCTCGAATCAGAAGAGCTCCAAATTACAATATAGTATAATTATATGAAGCATAATCAACGAGTATATCACAGATCTAGGTTTACACATGTTTAATATATGACAAATATGCTAAAAGAATTAATTTTTTTTATCAAATGACCCATTTCTATACTTTTATTGCACAGAGTAAGCGAGCACTGCAAATTTAAAGGATACGTCAAAATAAAACAGATAAAAATGGAGATTCTAATACTCAAAATGAAGCATAGTCCACACTAGGTGGTTAAGTGAACTATTCTTTTATTGCAAATTATTCCTACGAGTAATATACATGAAAATTCATAAATGTACCTAAAGGCAAATTTAATCCACCCCCACTCAAATGAGGATTAACAGACACATAAAAAAGGCAAACAACATCAATAGCAGCTGTAATCTAGTACAAAATAAAATTTAACTACCTAACTTTAAAGTTCCGTGCATGTCATCACTCTTAATTCTAGAGCATATAGGAGACATAAAAACTAACGCTATAAATTTATAGATAAAAAATATGTCCATACTTGAAAGCTAACCCAACATACCTGAGTTATAAATGCAATGGCACAAAGGAAGAAATCATACCAGACTTTTTCTTCAAAGGGTTCCAACATCCTTTCAGAAATAACACTGGATAATTGATGCAGCACAGTTACTATCACACTGAAAATATTTACATTCAACAATAACAGACTGTACAATATACATCGTCAGAAGGGCAGAAGTTCAAAATGAGATGGAAGAGGACACACATAAATAACAATGGGATCATATGGCATTAATCTATATAAACATAATGAGTCATCCAATTTAATGAATTACTGATAATTACAATATACCTCATGCCATCATTGTGGTCAGATTTTGAAAAGGAATATACATATTAATTCTGTTAAAACTAAGATATGCAAGGGATACTAATTCAGTGGTATATATAATTTAAAATGCATAATCAAATAAAAATTGCATTCTCCACAAACCTGTTCTGCAAGAGTATCATCTCTGCCCAATCTGCAGGGAAAACTGGCTGGGTGTTGAGATTTTTCAGAACCATCAGAAGATTGATTACGAATTGCTCGAGGTCAGTACGGGAAGAATATTTATTAAAGTAGCTGGCAAAATGTTTCTCATTCATTTGTCTAAGAAGAGAAACAAAGACACTGACAAACTGGCGCTGAAATAAACATGACAAGATTATTAGTATGAGTATTAATGCATTCTAATGCAACAATATTAATGGCACACATATATAAATATACAGCATTATTTTGCATTGAAACAATATATTTTATTTATGTGTAACACTAGGAGGCAAAGAAAATTGCCCTTATCGGGCCTACAAATGAGAAAAACATAAAGCAAAGAGAATCAGAAATAGGGAGCATTGTGACTTGTCAGATGTGAAGGGATACTAAGAGATGTGTAACAAGTATGAAAGATATTTGGCGTAGATGTAGGCATAATGAAAAAGAACCATAACTGAAGGAAGACCTAACACAGAGCTGCCTTGGACAGTCCTATTTATGTCCAACAGACCTTCAGCTGTAGTATCGCAATGGGCAGCTAGATGTATTAAAAATTGTGTGATCTGAATCATATAAACAAAGTTACAAAATTATGTACTGCAAAATTAATATTTAAGTATCTTTTCTGCAAAATATTAGCATGCTTACATCATTTTACATATTCAAGAATTAAATATTAAAGAGAGCACAATAACACTGATGAGTATGTAGTAAGCTAAACTTGCAATTATAAATAATTAAGAAATAAGTGATAGAAATATGACGGGGCCATAATGAAATCTATGCTGTAGAGGAACTTTTAAAAAAGAAATAAAACTGCCTGTAAAAAGATGACAGAAAAGAAAAAACACACACAAACTTACATTTAATGAATTCTCATTGGTCATGGTATATATAATGTTGAGGATATGGACCAACATTTCTGAGCTCAACAATGATATATCTTCAAAAGTGCCGCCAACATCACTACAATACAGCACGTCCAAGATGTCGCCAAGAATTTTCACGCATAAGTTCAACTTGTGAAACAGAAGTTAAATTAGCTGGTATTCCAGTTAAGGTAGTAGTTCTCAACTGTGTATATTATCAGTATCAAGGAACTCAAGCCCTTAAAATGAACATAAATTTTATATATAAAGAAACTAAATGTTACCTAAATTGGCTGAAAAAAATATTAGACTCAACTATACCACATATGGAGACTACAGAGTGAAGATCTGCGACTTAATATTGGGAAAAAGTTGAGAACCACTGTAAAAACTTTTATAATTAAAAATGCATAATATAATAATTGCATTTCTATACACCTAAACATTTAAATATGAGAAAATCTTATCAAAGCATGTGCTATCAAGTATCTAATAATATTTTTTAAATTGATAAAAACGTGCAATTAGTGTACTATTAAATTAAAAAAATAATTTCAAACAATTCATCAAAATACAATAGTACTTCAGTTATCAACGCAAAAGGTATACAGTAATACTGAATATATAATATCAAGCAGATATAAAAACTTCAAACACTTCCACACACAGTATAATACGAAAATATATTATTATCGTTATTATAATTTTTATCATCCTTATTGCTGGAGGAGGGGAATATCACTACCTTTATTGTATGTTATAGGAAGAGACAAATAGAAATTTTCATCATTGTGGAGAAAAAGGTCTCCACATTAAAGTCCCTAGAAATCAAGAGCAGCAACTAAAAAGAACAGAGAAGGGGAACTAGAAAACCCCTCCCTCTCCACCTCATTTTTTTGTGACAATTGTTAACTCACAGAAGAGATAAGGAAGCCAATGTATCTTGAAGAGATCCTACCTCAATTCCTCTATTAAATATGTGGCTGTCCTTAGAACTTCTAAGCTATATGAATTCACAATAGCAATAAATATTATTATTATTATTTTATTATTACTAATAATAACAATAATATTATTATTATCATTTTACAATTTATAATAGTGAGGAAGTAAGAATTCCACTCTAATATATGCGGCAAGTGACTAAAAGAGATATCTGGTGATGGGGAAAGAAAACATTTCAGACTCATAATTCCACTGCATCATGCACATGGAGTGAAAGGGATAGGGAAGCAGGAGGGTTGGCAATCCATTCCTTTTTTTTATGAAATAACTGACACAGAAAAGAAAGAATAAATTGTTAACCCTCCTGCTCCCCTATCTCTCAGTAGGCTTATATGATGCACAAGTATTATGTCTAAAATACAAACCCTATTAAGTTACATCTTTTGTTAGAAGTAAAGGCAACCCAGCTTCACTCCCTTAACCTTTTTACTTGGCTCCTATGACACATACAGGGAATATAAGGACAGAATCTTTCTCCACACCATTAGGTTATCTCTTTTAATTGACTCTTGAGACACTGGGAATATAACTACAGCATCTTGTATCTAATACCACCAAGGATATCCCTTTTAGTAGACTCATAAGACATGCAGCCAGTACGATGCTGGCAATGTTTTCATCCACCACCGGGGATATCACTTTTGGCTGCCTCCTACGTCATGCAGAATATACAAAGGTAGTTTCTTTCTACCTCACCACCATGGAAAATAACAATACAATATTGCATTTTATATATTAAGCATGGCTAGCAATATTTCATATCTTCAGGGTACAAATTGATTGTTGTATATATAACCTCTCTATACTAAATGATATATTTACTAATAGGCCTTGCTAGTTTTATACATACTATATCCATGTACTGCAACATATTATACTGTGCCAAGAAAGAAAATTCTAATTAAAGAATATTTAGTCCCATTTCCTGTACCACATGCAACATCCATAAAATGTATACCATACACCTACTGTATATGGTACTGTAAGTTCAACTTAAACTATTTAGGATTTTAAAAGCCTGCTTGCAAAGATCTCAAAATACTGTCTATAGGTTGGACAATACAAATGCCCAAAGTCATATCACAGCCCAGCCTAAGAAATACATTCAGCTCATTTCTTTTCTAAAGTAAATATCTAAAAATTACCAATCGAAATAACTACTAACACTCTGTATCCGTTTAAGACACAATAAACAAATATGCAGTGTAACAGAAATAACTACTGGCATTCAAAAAAAAAATAATAACAATAATAAAAAATAAATAAAACTATTGACTTGAAATCCTGAAAGCCAATCATATATAACTGAAACCCATAGTAAAAAGCATTAGATTATGGATAAATACATAAATTGAAATTTTAATCCATCCAATTCATCTTTAGCCGTCACCTTAACCTAAAGAGCAACATGCAAATAAATTGCTTATGATCACATACTAAAAAGATAAAAGAGAGAAAATTGAAATGCTCTTCCTGTACATATATAGCAAACACCAGCAGCCAAGTTTAAGAATAACATCTTTTCAGATCTACCTAATATATACAGTAGAACAAAGGCAATACATTGTTTATCCAGAAATATAAGCAGCTCAGTTACTTTTTTAGGAAATACGGTGTCTATATTAGTGTCATTACTGTTCCTTTTTACTGGAAGACCACTAGAGTAAAACATAGGATAAATAACAAGCCAACGAAAAGGAGTATTCTGTCATTCCTGGCATGATCTATATCAAGTGTTAATTCTTAGAAACACTATTGACGAAATGATTACAGACTGTTGATATGTATTCCTAATGCACCTTAAATTAGTATATAAATAGTACAAATATATAAGGATAATATGTCTGTATACAACAAGTACACAAACAGTATACACACTTTTTTGAGGCAGTTTTATTCATATTTACAGTAAAATCTCGCAATAAAAAGACAATTATTTAACTCAAGATGACCTTAATAACCTTAGAAAAAATTTCTAAATTCATACTGCTAAAAAAATAACTAATTAAACTAAGCAAAACAGAGAGTGAGAGCACATATTGATTCCCAAAGCTTAGAATTTTACTGTGTTCTAATCCAAACTCATATTCCTCTATAAATAAGAGGGGGGGAATGCTTCATGTACAATGAATATCTTTTGATGGCGTTATAATCTTACATGTATTGTTAGTGCTAAATGAGTGTATGGGAAGTATTCTTTCAGAGTAAGAGCTTTTTTACTTAAATTTTTCCATGATTTATAATTAACAGTTATATCCAAACCAATTACGTTTTCTCTGTTCACTTCTTTCCTAGAAGTTTACCTATTTCAGTACATTTAACACACTCATTCTTCACTCTCTAAAACCACGAACATCTCACATAATTTACGGCACTTCCATAAATTCGACTTCCATTTTCTTACTACAATTAGTTACAATACTTGCTACTAGGGAATAATGGGGGGTGACTATATCGCGTATGATCTTAGTTTGTCTTTCCACTGATCTCTCCTTCCACACTCTGCACAATGCCCTCAGTATCATAACACCTTTTCCAAGTCTGTAGTAAATCTCTATACATTCAATACCATTTATTTTAATATTCAGTAATCTAGTATCATATCATTTCATCTAATCTTTAACGTCCTCTGCTAACATATCAACATTTCATTTTCTTTTCCATACTCTGCTCCAATTTACATTTAGCAAACACCTCTCAGACACCTAACAACCAGCCAAGGTGCTTCTTTCTTCTCATTTCAACTCCTATCTCACTTCGCCATCACTTTATCCCCTTGGTCTAACATTCTCATCTCTTTTTCCGAGACACAAATCATGTACACACTTAACATCCATAATGATATAACACAATTTTGTTTTAGTATTCTATAACAAACATTTCCACATTATCATACTTTTTCTGGATCCTGACGTGCAGTATACAGAGGCATAACCTTTGCAAATTTCTTGTACTTGTATGTCCTTTTAACGCACAAACTTAGTCCACACAAACTCAACATTGTCTGATCTCCCACTGTTTATTCCCAGAAAGTATTTCCTTATATTCAACTGCTTTCCCACTAAGATCTGCCTATAGACTTTGCCTGGGATGCTTATAAGTTTCATTCCCATATCCTTTTAACTGTCCAAATTGTCTGCATCACTCTTCAACAAAAGATGTATGTTCATTGTAAGTCCAATGGTACTTCTCCCAGCTGAAGAGATATTAAATAAGTATAATAAACAATTCAATGCTCATTCTTCTTCTCTGTTAAGAAATTCTGAGACAATATCGTCCTCACCAGTTAAATTTCTATATTTCGTCTCCTCTGGAGCTTTATTACCTTCTCAATCTAGACTCTTTCTATCTCCTCATAATATAGATTGAACCTCGTCTACAACATAACACTCCTGCATCTCCATATTCATCCTTCTCTGCTACTTAAGACTATAATGAAAAAACAAGGTCCTAGTGAAGGCTGCTGTTACCTGCGGGAATGCTTTATTGCTTTGATTGAATATTTAAGGATATTTAGACATAAAAAATGTATCTAAATAATATCAAAAGTAAGAATTTTGTCATGGCTTGTGAATAATATTCTATTACTCATTAAAAGCTAAAGATGACCAGTAGGTTATTTATATGCATATGAGTTAGTATAATACTACTTTCAGCTCAATTATATATGTATTTACACCACTCATGGGTGTCTTATACGTGTGGCTTTGTTAAGATGTACTTTGAACACAAATGAGGTTTTTACAATTAAAAGAGAAAGTAGACACAGTTATCGACAAAACATTGTATGGTGTATAAACTACTTTAGTCTGTAAAAATACATGTAACTGTTATTAATGTGCAGACTTTATGAATACATGTGTGTTTAATCCATAAATGCTATATGGCACTGATCCAAAGGTATTTTTCCAAATTAACAGGCTTTAGGGAACATAAATACCAAATTTGGTTACTGTATCAGCATTTGAAGTAGTCTTGTGTAATGACCTATCTATTCCAACATGCTAATGGCAGTCTATTTCAGTTTTATACATAGTTATTGTTTAAACAGATGACAATATAAGCAATGATGCAATACTATCATGTATGATGAAACTAATTAATACAAGTATTACTATGTAGTAAGACTATATGTGTACAATTTAGTATATACACAAAGAACAATACGCTGTGCAGTATATACACTGTTTCTATTGGAGAAAATACTTGTTACAGTATATGAGGATAATATGTTGAAAGAATTTTGTAATATATAATGAATTTTAAAATACTACCAATGTTCTGAGAGCCAGAGAAAATCACTTTGACTTTAAAGTACCAGTCTCTTTATAACACCAACACCTTGGCTAAATTAGTCCGTTATTGCGAAATGCTACTGAATAAGAATTCAATTTTAAACAACATTTTTCATAACTTACATAAGCTAAAGTGGCACCTACTGCTATCAAAAGCCTTAAACTTCTCTAATAAATGTCTTACTCTCGAAGACATATTGCATATGTAGATAACAATCTGTGTGCTGCCTACCAAAAAACTAAAATGCTCAGAGAAATTGTGAAAATATCACATAACATACTAGGTCCCTACACATTTCAAGTGCAAAATTACATTCATGGACTCTAGCACGCTCAATTCCGTATCACCATTCATGTTAAGAATTATCAGCCAATTTTCACTGTCCAAGCATGATTTCGTTTCACAATATCTCTCAGCCATTAACAAGTAGTCTCCCAACAGCACTTCTTCATGTAATTATACTAAATTAATAATTTCTAAACAGATGTTCTGCTATGTCAAGCTCATTTCAACGTTTTTCATTGTAAACACGTAAAACCTTTCGGGGCAGAGAAGCAGGACAGTCTATGAGCTTAAGGTCATTTACCTCTAGTAAAGGTCTGCTATATCCATATGTGTACTTATTAAACTCCTGATATGGTACTACTGAAATGTTTTGATATAACCAAAGGCTTGTTACATTTTTCAGAGAGTAAGGAAGGTTTAACTTGAGCTTATTGAATTTAATAGAAGTGTTTAACAGAGCTTAAGAGACCTCCCAAATCTTTGTTTTTGAGCTTTCAATTATACTAAAAAATCGAGTTGGATACCATATACCCATTCCAAATGAAAACCTATATAAATTATGTAATGCATGTCTAAATTTACTAATTTAAATTTCATTACTCTTCCTTGAAATCCAATATGTCTTCACTCCTGGAACGTTTTCTCTTGTTTCTCCTTCAACACCACTTTAAAAAATCTGTACAATATGAACCCTAGACTTTTAATTACCTCTTCCATAATCACGCCACCAATACTTTTCTCCTCTCAGTACTACACAAATTTATGTACTTTAATACGTGAACACAGAAGCTAACCCTGTGTGCAAATAATTGAAAACACTGACCTAATAATGTACAAGAAATATCAGTACTATAAAATCAAGGTCTGTCCTTTGCTCGGTATAAGGTCCACTGATAAAACAAAATGCCGCAAGATATCTTACTTAAAAATATAAGGATTTTCAACAATAAATCATGTTTACAATACCACACAAGAACCCATATATTAATGATAACACTCCCTCTAATAATACTGTATACCAATACAGAAATTATGAAAAAAAAAAAGTTATTTTAGCACCGCCATGTGAGCCTTACCTCTATAGCCATGTTCTTGTCAGTCTCTTCTTGAATGTTGCTTTCGCCCAGCAGTTTTTCCAATTTCTCTTTTTTTTTTTCCTTGCGCATAACTACTAGTGTATCTGTCTCCTGAGAATGCCATCACCAGAGTAACAAAATGTACACAGAAAAGAAAATGGGAAGAAGGAATAAAACAAACATAAAAAAGGAAAATGTTAAGTGCATTAAACAAAAAAGAATGCAAGCTAGATTATGATTTTTTTTAATGGTAAAAAGCTGTATGAGAGGCATATCAATACTTATTCCAATACCTAAGCTGAAATGCATGGCTAGTTAACAAGTCTAATATTTTACTGACATTCATTAACTGATGAGAATGTTACAATTGTCTATTTGCTGTTATATCAAAAACTGAAATCGCTAACAAGGGCATATGCTTTATATATATATATATATATATATATATATATATATATATATATATATATATATATATATATATATATATATATATATATATATATATATATATAATATATATATATATATATAATATATATATATATATATATATATATATATATATATATATATATATATATATATATATATATATATATATATATATATATATATATATATATATATATATATATTATATATATATATATATATATATATAGGAAGAAGAAGAAGATAGTAATAAAATGTTAAATAAAGTGAATTAGAATGCAAAAAGGATTGACTGAAATACAGAAACATCAGATTAAGAAATAACAAAGTAAAGCAAAGGGAATAAATATCTATGTTTTATAGAACGAGAACAATGAAAATAGAGCAGGTGACAATAATTAGTAAAATGTATGCAGAAAAAATTAGGTAGGAAAGTCTGAATAAAACAAACTAAAAGAAGTGTGTCAATTCTTATGAGGACATTCAGCCAGATGGTAGATATTATAAAAGTCTGTAGTATTTTACATTAATGTTATAGTCATAAGTAAATAAAAGGTTTGTGAAGAGGAAGGCATATAATAATCACATGAGATACGTTGCAATGGTCTGAAAAGGGACTTTATGAAGTAAATATCGAGAAAAAAACTGATATAAGTCTTGGCACTGCCTCCTTGTGGTGGTTTGGTTTTTCAATACAAAGTTCCACAGCAAAATATAAAAAAGCAGTTTCCAATTCTGGGTCAATATAAGCAAGTGGTGTGCTATTACGCTCAAACTAAGAATATCAAATGCCTCTTGGGTGGTCAGTATCATTCAAGAAGCTGATAACACAACAAAGGGCTTCTTTGCCAGATTCCTTCGAGTATGAACAACATTTTTTAATATCTCTGATTATAAGAACAGCATATTCAAGAATGATTTCCGTGTGGGAAGAAGAAACATAACCTCCTATTTCTAATGACAAACAAGCACGGCATCTAATCTAGTTCAAACTCAGTTCCATATTTAATTCAAAGAGATAATTAAGTGTAAATACAGTGTCTAAATACATATTATATATGACTACCTTAACATAAACAAACAAGTAGTTTTAGATAAAAAGACTGAACACTTGTAAAAGACAGAGACAAATTCGGTGATAGTCCACAAAAATCTACTTTTTAAAATCAAAGTCTCTTTTACTACATTTGTAAAAGTTATGACTACTGTTACCGTATATAAGAAGCAATAAAGTAATGCTTTGACTTGGTTATAGACAAAATTATAAATTGGACTAAAACTGGTTAATAAGCTTTTCCTGATATGATATCAAAGCCATACTACATATTCCCAAGCAAAAAATTTCAGAAGGAATGTGCATAAAGCATGGCATAAAAAGCTTTGATATAAGTCTTCAGTATTCTGCGTGCTAGCCAAACACATAGCAAACCACAGTACATTTACAATGAGGGGCATACTTTGGCTATTATATTTTCTCGTAAATGAGTTCATTGTACACGTTTCATAATTAATAACTGGACCCCATTTTTCCACAGATGTTTTAGGTTTGCATCAACCATTCTTAAATCAGAGAATATTAAGAAATATGTCATATCACTTGCAAGGAGGAGCCTTATCGATTACCTGACATCACCTTTCCTTCATATCAACTGATGCAAGACTTCATTTGATATGCAATATTCAATTCCAAACCAAAATAATGCGCCACTTTATGTTTTCCAGAATATACAAGTTTATACAACAAAAATGTCATACAATATAGAAAAGAAAACTTCCATACGGAAAACATGCTGGTATTCCTCTCCTTATATAAAAAAAAAGGTTACTGTGATGTAGATATCACAGAATTATCAAGAATACACAGGTATATATATGGTAGCACCATACCATATATTCACAACTTAAATGAGCAAATAATATGATAACCCGAAGTTACTACAGTATAATGTTCAATAAGGCAACCCTTCCCCACCCTGCATATTATCATGGAAGTGAGGCATTAATGTTCATAAATGACTAACAATAAAATGCCACTTAAAAATCAAAAGCCAAGATAAAAAAAATCCACACTTATAATTAACTGCAAATGAAATCTATCTTTTAATGAGATATTTCTATACTTTTTCATAAGAGAGAAAAGTATTAGAATATCTTTAAGGATAGTGAACATCCATATACACCAAAAACTTAACAATCAGTTAATCCTTAAAGAAAAGTAGTTTCTTCCACTTGTATTACTTTTAGAGGCCTTCATTCAGTAACAAAATTGTTATGTATGAATGACGAACACAATAGTAAAAAAAAGATTCGTATGCATATTATATGATGTAAAACAGCATCATATGCCTATCAAAGATATATATGACATTATCTCACACACATAAATATGAAACATGTCTTGGATAGAACGGTATGCACAGTACAGCATATTAAGTATATAATAATGCATGGCACAGGAAAACTGTGAACACTTAATAAACTATGAGACTAAATACGTCTCAAGCCATTGACTGTGATACAGACTTCAAAAATAAAAAAAGCAAAATCTGCTCCTTTTGTACATTACAATAAGGTTATCCTTACTACCGCATGTCAAAAACGTACCAGGACTCCTTTCCTAATATATATTCCCACAGTTTCCAAAATTAAATCAACCAAGTAATAATAAAATAAATTAAAACAAAGTAAATAAATAAAAAATCCATCTTTCAGATTAAACTTCTGAAATCATAAATCTTTTCACAAAGTCATGAACTTTGTCTATTTATACTTTTTATCTACTAGACCACTTTATAAGAAAGGGTGAAATCAGTGATACACCAGAAAACTATTACCCTTAACAAAAGCAGCGATTAATACAAAAAATAAATTTTTTCTAATGATTTTGCCTCATTTCCCTTGTAAGGGGGGCAGCCATGTCAATGCATAGCCATTCACCAGAAAAGATTTCCGTTTCAACTTTATTATACTCAGTGCTATCATAGCCATCTTTCTTCTCACAACGTGCTACAATCTCAAGCCTTTCATTTTCTCTAGCTTATCAACCAAGAATATTCAGATACCCAATTACTAGTTTCTGGATAGAGTACAGGGTATCTACCAGAAACTCTTTATATGCCTGGAAGGAGAAACTTACGAAGGGGGAGTTCCAAGTCCGCTGGCTTCACTCCATTAGCAAATTTTATGAAATGTAGGGGAATGCGGAGAAAGTAATTTTGACCCCAAGGTCAGGAGAAAGAAAGAAGAATAAGCATAATATGAGAGAAACAGACTGAAAAAAAAAAACAGGCAAAACAGAGTTAGCTCCTCCCTTGGAGAGAATCTAGTGAAAATAAAAGATGGAATATAGTTAGGGACAGGAAAGGTCTCATTCACCATCTAAGGAATGCAGAAAGTGGAAAAACAGATGCAATAGGTGTTGGTCCTATAAACAGATAAAGCCAAAATTGTTCCTATATTTACGTCTTCTACTGTTTGGGAATTATAAAAGGAAATAGTATCAAAAATATTAAAGAAAAAAATTACTTTAGATACCTCAAAGAAGATCCTACAAACGTAGACCCATACCTAGATAACAAATCTCTGACTTACAAAAAATATGCTTTTTCTTTTGTACAATAAAGCCTTTGAGCTATCATATCTCACAATAATACTGATCCAATTTCACTGATTTTCACGTGCCTGTATTTGAAATATTTATTTTTATTGGTGTACTGCACAGGGCATAATCTGACATATGTTAGACTTATGTAGGTTCTTTGGAACCAACTATTGTACCTATGCAAATTAATGTCAGCCTGTATTAACCTTATATTATTTACTTACAAGTGCTTAGTCTGATATGGCTACTTTCACGGTGCTGGTAAAAAAAATGTGCATCATCTTATATGAAGTGGTCTATCACCTTATATATTTTAGCATTTCTGGTTTGAAATCTTACACCTATCACTAATCAGTTAAATACACATTATGATCATATACATTTACTATTTTTATCTATAAACAAGGCCATAATTTCCCTTATAAAGGGGAGAGACAAAGATCAAGAACAGATCTACATACCAACAGACCTTAACCTGCCAACTTTATTTCATCTTCTCATATAAAAGACATTTATCTCATCCGTTTTGCTCTCACTCCTTCCACAACCATGCACATTCAAAGGTGCAATAATTTCAGGGGAGGAAAATACAAAGGTAGGATTTCAGTATGGTCACACTGCCCCAACGAATTGACTCTTTCAATGCATGGGGGTGCAGGTGGCATTCTTGTCCCTTACCCCAAGAGTAGGATGAAAATGTACAGTAAGGGAGCCAGAGGGTACTCAATTCCTCATTTGAACAGACTCCATCCATAGAAAACAAAATTTATCTGCTGCAGTACCTCAACTGGTTCGATCACATGAACAAGTAGCCTGCGACCATAACTGAGACATAGGAGATGATTAGGTTGAAGCTAAAACTAATGCTTACGCAGAATACCTTAGCATACCAAACTCATCTTAAAAATCGTTTAGTACCTAGTAAATAATGCTTGAACTGCCACAGAATATAACTAAATAACAATGGTCTTCTCAGTAACTAATACCAATTTCAAAAGAGAAATATTTTCAACAATCCTTAATTACTACCGCAGTTATCTTAATTATGCACTTATTACCATGACATGTTAAGTAAACTTTCCATAAGCACCAAGGATTAGAATTAAAAAGCATAAAAAAAGGCAAGTGTGAGTGGATTACAAAATTAAACAGTGCGCTTTATGCATAAACACAGTCAGTGAAACACAAAAATACAAACAACAGCAATAATTAACCAGCAGATAATGTCAAAACCCTATTTAGAACAAATTAAACCACCACAAAACAGCGAGTGCTCTAAGGCAAGTTCTCATGCATGACAGCTTTTACAGTGCAAAATTTATGAACACAAATAATGAGAAATATATCAGGCATCAGAGTAAAATAAGAAAAAAACATATATAACTACTACAATATTTCATTACAGAGTATTATTGAAACGAAAATATTTTCATGCAATATTTTCTAGTAGGCGCCATCACCACTTGAACATAGCTATTTTCTTTATCTCATACAATAATAAAATTAATCAGTACTGTATATACAAAAATTAGCAAGTTTTTACTGTAGCATTCAACAGAAATGTTAGCATTAAATAATGAAAAAAACTATAAAAAAAAATTAGCTAATAAAAAAATTTAAAAAGTTGCCCTACATATTGCTTCATAAAAGATAACTAATACTAAAGCAATGCTAACTGCAGGCACTTCAAACTAACCTCTTCATTCGCAACAAGGAGACGTTGAATATGATTGATGAACGAAGGCAGCAGGACTCTCCGACAGTTAGGAATCTTAAACAGCTCGCTATGAATGATGTCATTGATGGTATTAAGCTTCTGCTTACGAATTCTTGTTGGATCCAGGTTGTCAATCATCTTTACTAGAATCTCACTGTAAAAAGAAGGTTAGACTCACTATCACAAATAATCTAAATGTTCTATTTAAAAAAAATTAATTTTTCGTTGTAGAAAGATGTTTAGAAATTATACAATATGGCACAGACCATTTATGTAAATTGAAAATGATAACATATCAACCAACCTCAAAATAACCGGGTCAAAAGTACTGATAATATCAGGTACAGCAGTGGTAATGTATTTAAGGCAGTGTGCTTGAACAGTCAATGTTGTACCTACAGTATGAACCATCATGTTTGCCATGGCTTCGAGGAGTTGTTGCAAACTTTTCTCAAACTCTTCCTGACCACGGCCATGCAACCTGTTCATTTATAACAAAAGCCAAGATATAAATGTTGGGTGCCAGGGTATAGCAAACACAAGAAATTCTTTTTATAATGCATTCCAGTGTCTAGAAAATATCTACAACTCAAAGGAGTGGCGCAACTAACCACTAAATACCATAGGTAATTCCTGGTAGCCAGTCTTCATATATGACTCACATTTAACGGAAATGTTATCAACAGCATTCCAAAAAGTGCTTGTGGATGACTCCCTAGGCAATATACCCACATTTGAAGAAATAAAGGAAGCTACCAGAAAATTGAAACACATGGACATCATCAATAATTTCTCTCATGTCAGTCATCTTCACTCCTATCGATATCTCATTGTACATAAGAGAGTTTTCTCAGGATGCCGAGGATGGAGGTGCCAGGCAGGAGGGGGAGAAGTAGGGGATATTGGAGGCTTATGTATGTGGTGACGAAGGACAAGAGGGTGTGTGGTGTGACGGAGGAGGAAGCAGGGATAGAGCAATATGAATATAAATGATCCACTTTGGCGATCTTTGATGGGAAAACTTGAAAGAGTTGATGAAGATGATGATTAATTTTCTTATTATTAATACAGAAGAGAAAAGAAACAAACATTTAAGGCATATCTCAACATGACTGTGAAGCAAACAGTACCTCGAGCTTCCCAATGCAGAGAGAGATGGAAAAGGAGAGGGAGAGGGAAAGTATGGGAGAAAGGGAGAACAGCCTCTGATAGTGCTATCATGGTTAGTTTTTATATGCGTTTTTCGAACTTTTAACGGCCTTTCTTATGACCATCCCTTCATCTTTTTCCCCTCATATGCAACTTTATTATAATCTTCACTTTTTCTTCTTATTAACTGTAATATTATAATATATTATTACAGTACTTTTATAATTTTTTATCTTTATTTTTATCATATATTCTTATTATTATTATTTTTATTATTATTATTATTATTACTATTATTATTATTATTATTATTATTACCGAATAGTAACAATAATAATAATAATAATTAATATTATCATTATTATTATTATTACTACTACAGAGGAAATATAAAAATTCAGACTAATCTCAGCAAGCTTGTGAATAAAAGATACCAAACCTCCCACTTACCCAAGGCAAGAGACACAGAAGGGGAAAGGTAGAGGGAGAGAGGTATAGGGCGATTAGAGGTAGAGATGCCTCTGATAACTCTATTATGATTATTTTATATGACGATTTTACAGGCTTTTATTGTTTTTTTTATGACTGTCTTCACATTTGTGGCCACACATTTAGTCAATTAATTGACCCATCAATGTCATTCATACAGTCAAATAATTTCAAGTGGCTTAACTCATACTAATTTTTACATGATCAAGTGCTTTCATCACTACCAGGAGAGGTCAAAATTCGCATATTTTCAAATTCCTTTTATAAAAGTGCCAATATATTGTATATATCCTATTCTAAATATCTTATATGCTATAAATTATACCTACATTACCGCTATGTACTTACACATTTCCTAAAATAATATCAATTTAAGTAAAAACAGTACAGTAGTTAATATAATATATTCTGAATTTCTCTATTTTTTCTTATTATTTTCCAACCAAGTGTTTTCAAAACTGAGTAACTGAAAATCATGTAAGAATAGGGGCAACAGTATATAGACTTACTCATTCACACAATTATACATCATGAAAAGTTAAAAAGACCAAGTTCATGTCATAGCAAATATTGTTAGTAATTATTATCTTAGTATAGCACAGAAAAATAATTATACTGCAAAATGTATTGTTGCACGAGGTGAGGAAACTGAGAATTTGATCAGCATTATATAAAAATATCTAATAAAAAACTTACTCTACAAAAAGAGCCCTTGAACGTATGATGAATCTGAAGACATACTGCAAGCATTTCATTGCCTTATTCAAGGTTTCTTGGCGTTGATCTATTTCAGAATCATTTACATAATCTTTCAGCACATGAATAAGTTTACTGTAATAAAAGAGAAAATAATAACAAAAATTATTACTCTAAAATAATTCAGGAAAAATATCATGGCTCGTATCCAAAATATATTAACTAATTAATAATACTGTAGCGACTTATACCATGCAATTAGACTCCTAGATATCAAGACAACCATACAGGCGATAACTTTCAAATTAATGTTTTGATGAATTTCACAAAAGTACTTAAACTTTTTGTAATAATAATATCAAGTATATATTTGATATTTCAGTAAATTTAAGCTACAGAGACAATGTTCCCTTTTTGTACTCGGTATGTACGCATGTGCGAAGCAGAGCATGCGAATTCATACAGCTTTATAATTCTCGATCTATTATCAGCTTATGCACCAAAAGATTTAAAAACAAATTTAAGTAGCTAAAGGAGACCAATTTAAACACCTACATATTGTACTTACAAACAATATCATAAAAACTGTGCTGAATATAAAATCTAAGTAAACACCTACATACTTGTAAACAAGAGTAGTATGGAAGTTGTGCTGTTTATAAGACCAATGTAAACACCTACATACTTGTATACAAGAGTAGCGTGGAAGTTGTTCTGAATATAAGAGTCAAGTATTGGCCTGAACGCTTCATGCTTGTTCATGTCTGTAGCAGTAGTAATAACAAAAATCTGAAAAAAATAGTGAATCAAAATATGTACATCTTAGTATCTACTGATCTGACAACTTAACAAAAAGTATATCACGTTACACAATTAATATCAGCTAATTAAGAATGGATATTAATAATGAGCCAAGCTTTATGGTTTCCAAATAGCAGATGGATCAAAGACATTACTGCAATTCTAGCATACGAAATAAATAATTCACTACTTATGATTCTCATTATTCATAAAAGTAAAAACTTATTAAACAGGGGGTCCTCGGTTTACATTGTCCTTGAATTACAATGTTTCAAGGTTACAACACATCTCCCATAAATTATTGTACTTCTTTTCTAATAATTTTTGGCCTGTAATATGTTTCCCAAAGCAAAAAGTAGATTTTTCTGATGACAGCGCTTTGAAGAAAATGGAAGCCTTCGACATGGATGTAAAATTAGAAATCATGAAATGCATGGAAATGGGATAAACTTTACTACGGCATTAGCATAGGTGCTTATTTAGGCGTGTTCCAACTTACACTGGAATTCAGGTTACATCACATTTCAGCAACAGAACTCTGACGGAAGTCAAGGACCCCCTGTAATTATTTTTTCTCATTTTCACTGAATTTATGATGCGATTATTATATTATGAAGACAGAGCATGCACAGATGATTTCAAATCATTAAGCACATAAATCTAATATCAAAATAATCAACTGCTTTTATATATCTTTGAAAATTAAGTATATTGTTACGTGATATATATATATATATATATATATATATATATATATATATATATATATATATATATATATATATATATATATATATATATATATATATATATATATATAATGAAAACCAAAAGAATGTTCACTAATGAAAGCCAAAGTTTCAAAAATACGATTTTTTTTTAAACAACTTATCAATAATACTTCATGAATAACATTATGCTATTGTGCATCATTATATTATTTGTGTTACAAAGGATGTAAGTCTTAAGATAATATGGTTTTCTTTTGTAAAGAATAACTCCTATTTATATAGCAATTTACAATTTTTTTTTTTTTTTGGGGGGGGGGGGCTTTTACATGTCAATCATATAACACATCATGCCTTGTTAAGCATAATATTTTAGTTTGAAGCCACACCCATTTATTTAGATATGAATAAAATCCCCCAATTCGAGGTTAATGATATAGCTAACACAAGTAGCAGCAGCTTCAAACTCAATAGAGAGCAAGTTAACAGTAACTGCACATATGGTTCTCTTGGTGGCTCTGAATGAACCATTTATCCTCCCAAATCTACATGAAATGAGTGTTAAGGTTTATTAATATAAAATGTGTTACTCGTCTAGAAAATGTGACATTAAATATATCGGTATAAAAATTACATAACTGGAAAATTCGTACTTTTGGAGATTACAGTACTGTAAACAACAAAACATTACATAAACTATCAAATAAAACTGTGTACAGTATTCTTTGAGCTTGCATATAAGACGGGGAGAACATGACATTCAGTTGTAGGAAATTATTCAATAAGGCCTGGATACCCTACAAATTATAGTAACGACAGTCATGAACATGATTTATATATTATTATAATCAACAGATACGACCCCTCATACATCATTGATGCACAAGACTACACACCATATGCTGTAAGCCTTTTTTAACAAGAATGCTATAAGGACGCTTTCACACCAAAGTGGCACGTTGCAAGTAGCATGGTACGGCAGTTGAAAACAAATATCTGGAAATATATGAAACCTTTCACACAGAAGTGGCGTGACACATTCCATGTGCAACATTTGACTTGCGACGCAATTCGCAAATGGCACAAGGGACGTGTCATGCCACTTCTGTGTGAAAGGTTTCATATCCAGGGTATTTCCTCATGTTCATTTTCAACTGCCGTGCCATGTGGAATACCATGTTCAACGTGCCTCTTTGGTGAGAAAGCAGCCTTAGTCTAGTATTAGTGTCCTTATCAATATATAATATTGTTACTCTACCACACAATAAATCCTTCCTCACGATACCTGCCAGACTGACAGGGGTTATTACGCTAGACACACCTCTACTCTTTCCTTATTATTCTAGAGTGGCTCAGACGAATAGGGTTGTTGTACAAATTACCTCAGAAGGTCTAACTCAGGACCTTTTGGGAGGGAATCAAGCATTAAATGTATCAGTATATCAGCTATGATTCTTACCAATGCTTCAAAGACTTGATTGTCACTGTCTTCATCTGTGGAGTTATTCATAAGAATTTCAAACAAAACATCTAAAGTATCTTGCAGGAACACCATCAACTCATCAGAGTTCACATTGCGCAGCCTATCGAGATGTGTGCGTAAGGCTGAAGAGTCTTTGGAGCCACTCCAACCCCATTCAAGCAAGCCCAGAAGTTTCTCTGAGGATCACAAATTAGAAAGTGTGTTGCAGGACAGGTTGTATAAATATAAAAAATTAACTTTGGTACTTACCTGGTTACAAGAGCTTAATGAAGAGTCTCTTGTAATTCACCATGTAACTTGCCAAGAAAAAACTTAATTACTAAAAAATTTATGAATATGTCAGTATAAAATGTAAAAATACGAAAATAAAAAAACATTATTAAGAAATACTTGGAAGATAGAGTACAAGTTTCCTTCATGTGAAATATATCACAATTACCTAAATTTATTATGACTTTTGAATAATACAGATTACACCAAATACAAAATTTATGCAGATTTGTATGCACGCTACACATATAAACGTGTATATTTAGAATATGCAAGCAAAAGTTTGCAGAACATTTTCATACAGGTATCATATATAGAAAGCTGAAATATGAGGAAAATTAAATAATAACAAATTTTAAATATTAAAAAACCTCAGACATCTGGAACAATAACACTTTCCAGATCCAAAATTTTATACATTAAAACTAAAATTTAACACCCAAGACTCAAAATTCAATTTCACATTACAGGAAGCTGCTGACAACATACAGAATTCTTTACAACAGCAAGTCATACAAAATAACCTACACATATAGTGTACCATATACAGTAACACATTTTATAATTCATTTTTAATACTGCACTGTTCTATTTAAATGTAACTGTGTTGAAATTTATTTGGAATGGAATAACTGGACACTTTTTAGGATGTGGTAATTGTCTTGTGGATTATATATAATTATATACGTATGAATAAAGGCACTTACAAATAGTCTGCTGGAACATAACCCTTACATTTGTCAAGGCACATCTGTACCAAATATTCAGTGGCTACAAAAAAAATTAATCACTTACCATTCTGTGTAAGTTTTGTGGAGCAAAATGTGGTTGAAATCAGGAAATTTTCCTTAGCAGATGGTGCAAGCCCAAATTGCCATGTTTTGACAATTTCCTCTGCATTATGCCTGCGCCAATTCAATTTGAGGTAGTCGGTGTCATTGTCATGCCATTTCTTGCTATCAATCTGTTCAGGAAAGTAAGACCAATTCACATATTTTTTGGAGGTATATCTTTCATTAGCTGGTAATGCATACAAGATACTAAACATTTACAATTACACTCATGACAAACAACACAAAGTTAACTTGTATCTCCTCCAACATCCACTGATATCAGTAAGAGGTATGGATCCTATATTCATGAAAGGTATGAATACTGTAAAAGTTTTTATACTAAAGGCTTCTCATTTCGTTATGAGCAATAACTTTACAATGTTTTTGGAGAATAAGCTCATCAAGACCGATGCACAGGATATACCCGTGGTACATTGTGAGCCAACTATCAGCAGAATTGTTGCAAAAACGAAGTACAGTGATCCCTCGTCTACCGCGGGGGTTCGGTTCTGGGACCGGTCACGATAGGTGAAAATCCGCGAAGTAGACCACACTATGTACATAGGTATTTTACATTTATTTTAACCTTTACTGCATGAACCCTCCCTGCACTGTTAAAAAACCACCCTTTACTTTATTAATAACAGCGTGCAAGCGTAAATTTAATTGTAAATGATAGGTAAACTTACAGTGAATGAGGTGATGATGATGTGTACATACTCATATACATAGGTATTCTACATTTATTATTACCTTTACTGTATAAATCCTCCCTGTTCTGTTAAAAAACCACCCTTTACTTTTTTAATAACAGCATGCAAGCATAAATTTATATGAACGTGATAGGTAAACTTACCATGACTGGGGTGATGATGTTGTGTATAGACTCCAGAGGAAATTATTCCGCAGCCAATGACAGCTTTACGGCTGATTTTTGCGAGAGAAGAACATGGTAAAGGGGAGTTGCTGTCACTGTTTCTTCTTTTGTTGGAAGATGGTCTTGTAAGGAATCATGGCATCGTTGAGAAGATTGCAGAAGGTCACCGAACGAACAATATTATCGTCATGTTCTTGCGAGAGTTGATGGACTATTTCACATGTTCATACATGGCTGCTAGACATTCGAGTGTAAGGCCAGGTCCTTCGATTTCTTTGTGCATTTCCTCTGGTTGTTGTTCTTCTTCACTCGTTGATTTTGCCATTTTTTCCAAGTCTTCATCAGTCAAAGGCCGCGAGTGGCGGTCAATCAGTTCATTCACGTCTTCGCGAGTCATATCTTTAAAGCCTTCTCCTCCTAGAAATGCAGCCAACTTCACAGCTTTCGCAACTGCCGAGTTATGGACTAGGAGCGAATCCCTTGTAGTCGTAGATGACTTCGGGCCACAATTTCTTCCAGCTGGCATTGATTGTGGCCGGCTTCAATTCCTTGATTGCATTCTGAATATTTTGAAGGCATGTAGCAATCATGTAGTTGCGCCAGTAAGTCTTCAGTGAGAATTGTTTGTCCGAATCCATGGATTCAATTAGGTTCGCCAGGGCATTTCGTGTGTAGAGGGCCTTGAACACACGAATAACGTCTTGATCCATAGGCTGAATCAGTGATGTCGTATTCGGTGGCAGGAACTCTACTTGAACACCATCATATTCGAGATCAGTTGTGTGGCCACCAGCATTATCCATCAAAAGAAGGACTTTAAATTCAAGGCCCTTTTCTGCAAGAAAAATTTTGACCTGAGGGATAAAGCGTTGGTGAAACCAGTCCAATGCGAGACTTTTCGTGATCCAGGCCTTAGGGTTATGCATCCATTACACTGGCAGCAGATGCTTATTCTTATTCTTCAAAGCCCTAGGGTTCTTAGACTTGTAGATAAGCCCGGGCTTTAACATGAAGCCCGCAGCATTCCTGCACATGATGAGGGTAACGCCGCCTTTGTGCGCATTAAATCCCTGATCTTTAGCTTTTCCTTGAAGAGAAAAGTGTGAGATGGCACTCTCTTCCAAAACAACCCAGTCTCATTCAAGTTAAAGACTTGCTACGGAGCATATTAGCCTTCTTCGATAATTTTCTTGAAGTCGTTTTTAACGTAATCATCAGCTGCAGCTGTATCTGCAGAGGCAGCTTCGCTATGAACCGAAACACTCTTTAGGCCATAGCGTTTTTGAAATTTGGTGAACCATCCCTTGCTTGCCACAAACAATTGTTTCCTCGGTGGAGAATCGCTGGAGGGTCCTGGTTGTGATTCATCGATATCTTCTCTCTCCTCCTCTCCAGAGTCGCCACTGTCGTCGTCGGGTTCGTTTGCAGCGAATGTCTCGTACAGCTTCTTCGCCTTTGTTTGTATGATATTGCTGTCTACACTGATGTTCTTCTTTCTGCTATCAGCAATCCACAGCAGATTCCATCCGCAAATTATCTTATTGCGGGGTGTTACGACCCTCTTCGCTATTTTACTAAATGAAATAGTCCCTGTTTTCCTGATATTTGCCTCGTCCTTTTTGAAGTATCAAACAGTAGATCGTTGAGGCCAAAATGGCGGCCGACATCCGCGAACCTTCTTCCTTCTTTCAGCATATCTAACAGTTTTACCTTATCTGCTATAGTCGATATCTTCCTTTGCCGCTAAGGCTTACTACCAGAAGTCTTAGCAGCTGAAGGACGCTTGGGAGGCACTGCAGAGGTTGAAAAACGAGAGTAAAAAAAAATCACAAGCACAACGTATTAAGAAGTACAATGCACACGGCGCACACGAGTTAGACTGAACGGGTGAGGTGAGACAATGGAAGACGCTGGGAGAATGAAGCTTCAATCAAAAAGCCAATCAGACCCCATGATACAGCACATACAGAAAAACAATTCTGTGATTTGTCGTCTCCCACCCTTTCAGCCAATAGCATCCCATGAACTATCTCACGTAGGTGCGAACCTTTGCGTTTTCCAAGACGCCAATACAGTGTACGCTATCATACAGTATTTTACATGGTGCAATACTGTGAGATGTATGTTTTAATTTATATTTTTTACTATTTTTTTGTTTCATTATTCTTAGGCTAGGAAATACTTTTTTTATCAATAAAATAATTAAAATACTGGAAAGTTTAATATGTACTTGCTCAAGTAGGTGCGACCCTTTTCGTTTTCCGAAACTCTGATACCAGTATCGTATTTTACTTGGTGCAATACTGTGAGTTACATGTTTAAATTTATGTTTTTTACTGTTTTATTATTCTTAGGCTAGGAAATAGATTTTTTTATCAATAAAATAATCATATACTGGATATCTTAATATGTGCTAGCTCATGTAGGTGTGACCCTTTACGTTATCCGAAATGCTGATACCGGTATCGTACTTTCTATGGTGCAGAGTTACATGTTTAAATTTAGGTTTTTTTACTATTTCTTAGTTTTATTATTCTTAGGCTGGTGACGTAATGTTATCGGCCACCCAGACGTTGGCCTGTGTGAGTAAGCTAGACAAGGACCCTTTCATCTCTTTATTAAGTTGGCAATATGTTTGTAGCCCTTTCCACTAGGTATCACATTCCGATGTCCCTTTTACCCATTGGAGAGATTGCAAGCGCCTGCAGATGCAGGGAGGCGAAGTATTCCCTCTGAATGCCTACATACGGCCGTTGTTTGTACTCAGAGGTCATATCCATTCTCTCTTGCATTTGTATTAGCGACATTAGGACCTAGTTTCTGGCCCTAGAGTCTACTCCAGGCTATGTTCATATTTTTCAGCTGGAGGGAGATGCACCTTCCTGGACAAGGTGCGTGAGAGAATATTGGCTAGAAGGCCACCTCATCAGTCGCAAACATGGTAGGAAGAGGCTCATGAGAAATATATCGGCACTTTTCAGTTGTCTGAACCGGTCACAGAGAATTCGCGGTTCCTGGGGACAACGGCGGACCTGTCCCAGTGTGCAAAGGTGGGGGCCTGGAGGGAAACAGGTGTAGGAATAAGCCCATGACTAGCATCGATGGATATCTGAGACCAGGGAAATGAAAATCCCTAAAAATTAAAAGCAAAAAGGGAAACAGCCTATGTCAGCTACGTATTCGAACTGATAAAAATGGGAAAGAAGAAGTCCCGATTGTCTTTGACAACATTTAGCGGACCCAGAGGAGAATTTCTGTAATCTAGTTTTAAGGCCTAGGCTAAGCACCACTCAATGCCCCCGGTAGAAGTAAGATAGGTATAGGAAATATAGTATAAGGTCTATTATAATAAGTGTCACTTATCAACTGTGCATGCCAAACTTTATTTTTGTGTTACAATTGGCAAAAAACAAAATCATAATAAATTGTATTTTACATTATCTAAATTTTCTGTTTAACTATTATCATTGTTTTAAGTCATGACTAAATATTTGCCGAAATTATATCCAACCGTACATCATATTATTGAATAATGTAATGCTTTTAATATGTTTTTTGCTCTTAAATAATGTTGTTAATACATAGTGTAATTATAATACTTAAGTTTAAGTTTTTTCTTTGATTAGAATGTGTACTTTTTGCATAGTAAGTTTGATATTACTGTAATCTGTTTAGATAATTGTAAGCAATTGTAATAGTTTCATAAGTTAGTTCTTAGATGGTTCTGCCCCGTTTTTTTGTAAATTAATGATAGTTAAAAAAATATGGGAAAGACTCTAAGAAAATATATAATGCTTAGTCTGAAATGAAACATTTCAGAGTGGAAGGGAGGGACTGACGTAATGTTATCGGCCACCCAGACGCTGGACTGTGAGTAAGCTAGACAAGGACCCTTTCATCTCTTTATTAAGTTGGCAATGTGTTTGTAGCCCTTTCCACTAGGTATCACATTCCGATCTCTAAGATCAACATAGACTTAATAAGTGTTATCACAGAGATGGCAGGTTTACAACCCATTTCCATTAGCATCTCACACTTCCGCCCCTATTTTCAAAAGCCAACTTCCCTAACAACATATACGTTATACATACATATAACCTATACATATACATACATATATACGTGTATACTTGTTCACGTTGCATATACATACATGCACTGATGTAGCGGACTGGCGCCCTTGAAGCAACACACCCCACACTGTAGGTTATGGGGTGTCCCCCCCCTCGTCGCTGGATGACCCATAATCATACAAAAAGGTCAACCCACGGCTGAGGAGCAGCAGTCTTCCGAACGCCTATACGCAGAACATATTATCTTAAGGGGACAGGGGCATTAAGGCGTAAGATACCTGTAATCCTAAATAAACTTAGTATGAAGTAATTTCTATGCTTGTCCATTTTAACCTCGCACGCTTCCTGGCAATCAAGTACAGTTAGTTATAGACTATATGACACTGGGAAATATATTTTTTTTATCTATAAAATAATGAAAAAAAAATGTCCAATAAAATATTGAAAATACTGAAAATTAAATTTGTTTTAATATTTTAATATTCTCGCATATACCTCCTATAAAAAAAAAAAAACACACACACACACACACACGATGCACTTAATTCGCGATAGGTGAACCGTGATATAGCGAGGGAACACTGTGCTGAAGCATAATCCCAAGCAACCTTTGGAGGAAGTTTGAGTCTAGTTAGCCATAGCACTGCTTTCCTTACTTGCTTTAATGATGTGCGGTAATAAACTTTCCTCATCATTTCTATATTTCTTACTGGTTCCATATAAGTGTCATTCAATCATCTGGTGATATATTATTGATGAATATTTCAGGACTCTGAAAACATAACTTATATTTTCAAGGACACTAATCATATTTGACCTAGGATCTCTCCATGTTATGCCTTGTCCTTCACTGAGGTTCTTTTCTTGAATGTATCGACATGACTACCTTGATAAGCACTTATTGGCACATTCAAATCCATCCCCATTTCTGTCGATATCTGAGTTTAAACTATGAATATCAAAAGTTCAGGAAAAAAGTTAAGCTAATAGGTATGAACATACCTCCCAGTTTCTTAAATATAGGGATTTTCAATTCATCCTAAACATACCACTCACTAGCGTCTCACTGACAACTGTAATTCTTGACTGAATAGCTAAAGTTTGTAGTTATGTCCAATCAAAAAGTAAATACTGCCTCAACAGTATCTATTTTATACTTTCCACTGCACCAATATAATGAGATTTAAAGTTGGGAGTTCTTCAATTCCAAAGGCAGGTGTCTACAAATGATTACATCTTCTTTCCACAACCAAATCTGTGATGTTTCCTCCACCAAATATGAACTAAAATGATATTCACATCTCTACTAGGATAAAGTTTCCAGTCCTTCAACAATCAGAATATGGCAAAAATTTTAAATTACCTTAGTTCCAACATCAATATCCTATAAATGGTGGTAATACAGTATAACTAGCTCTAAAAATGCTTATCTTAACAAGAGGCTCTCATATTCATGTACATTTAGTCAAATCATCAACTTTCAATATATTGGGGGAGGGCTTGACCACTTTTTACCTTCAAAAATAGGGAATCAGAGTTCTAATGGTAGCCCAAACAAAAATAAAACCACTGGCAATAGTCCAATGACCTAGCCTAAATCCAAAAAATTTTCTCAAGAATGCCTGTCATAAGCAGACCTCAGGACTTCAAATAATTTACCATATCATTCTCTAATATTGGATTCATTCAAAGACTTTGGCAACAGATGGTCTCTTTCATGAATAATCTTAACTGGGAATATTTAAAGTGGCTGCTGTGGCCAGGTCGGTAATGCACGCAACTCTTATTTCATCAGTTTGTCAATTTGAGATTCGCCACGGTCTTAGCTTTCAAATGGCCATTCACTAAGGGTAATGGTTGCACTTGAGAAAATCTAAGTCCTACAACAAAGGGCACTGTCCTAGCCCTTAATACAAAGGAGAGTTTGATGTAAAACCAGATCACAAATTAGAGATATATCTCTCCACTTCAAGCACTCTTTTTCTCAAGGAGTTGTTCGTTGTATCATTTCTCTTCAAACAATGACATCCTGCTCAACAAAGCATACGCTTTCCTCCCCCCCCTCTGCCTTTGATGGTAGGTTTACACACATATTTGCAATAAAGACAGATGAGCTACTCATCAAACCAAATTTAATATGTTGCCAATACCAAGAGGGAAGTCTCATATAGATGTCAATTTTCATACCTATTATGATAAAGAATATATCTAAAATAAAATGTCTGCATGCTACACTAGTCCTTTTTTTACTGTCAAACTCCTATTTACAAACTGTTTTACTAAATGACTGATAGATAAATTCTACAAAGAGATATTAAAAACTGACAATATGATGATAATAGATAACCCTATTTACGAATGACAAGTTTAGCAATGTACAAAATTATCTACGAGTATATATCATTTAACCTTTATAGCCAAGTAAATATAAGGAATAAGAAGTGTTACCTTGTAAACAATGAGTTCATGTTCCGTGTTGTTAAGAGTTGTACCATTATCTTGCATTAGCTTTACAAAGGACATGGCAAAGGGTTTCTCATTTTTGTCTTTTACATCATTTGTTGACCTGAAAAAAAAAAAAGAGTAAATATTATACTGAATGAATATTTATGGATATGGTACTGATGAGGAAATATAAAATTATGAGAGCTACACAAATATTTTCTTTTCTGTTTTTAAGGGGACTGTGTTCAGTTTTCTCATGGGACTGATCTACAAATTATATAAGAGGAACTCTTAAAGTATTTATCCTTTCTAGCAACCTGTTTTCATTTCTTAAGACCTGACTTGCTACCGAATACAAAACAGTGAGGTCTCTCACATCGACCTTGAACTTCTATTTCTTTCTGTAGAGAGTTAAAAGTCGATGGTCTGCATGTGGACAAACAGAAAAATTGCAAAAGTATAAAATATTTTCAGAATAAATATATTTAAGTGCAAATACACTCTACATTATAACGAACAAATAAAGGGATATTAAAGTTTTACATGCTCATATCTACAAGTTAAAAAATCTATTTCACTTTCGTACCACTCAAATAAGACTAAAAGTGAACAATATGAAACTTATACAGTAATCCAATATCTAAGTTCCCAAAACACTGCTAAGTTTGGTAAATGCCCTCAGTACCATCTTTACTATAAAAATAATGTCAAAGAAACTGAAAAGGTGGAACACAAGGAGTCTGCATAGCTGAAACAATGATAAGGAAGTCTCTTCACTTACCCAAATGCTTCTTTTGGTGAATGTGTGCTTTGACAAGGACACTCCCCTACCAATAGGGACTGAAGCCATTAGAATCGAAATGTGTATATATGAAGGCTACATAATTAAAATCAAAATCGCTATTAATGTGATTAGTTTATTTTTTTCATACAAAGAACAAATACAGTATACTGAATACTTACCTATGCTTGAAAGTGAATTTGACGTGTGATTTTTTGAACTCTTCAATTGGTAATGCAATTTTGATAGTTTCCATCCATTTGGGTTTATTCTCATGATAATAAGTGACAGAGCGATACTCATTTAAAGGTTCTTTTCCACATCCTTGGTGTATCACTCCCTGTAAGTAATATAGTTTGTATCACATTTCAACACTATACAATAATACATATAAAGGTTGCATTTAATAGAACTTCTTTCAATAATAATTTATGGAATTCTTTTCTAATATCATTAGCTATAGAATATTCATAAAAATCACCTAATGCAAATAAATATCAAAAATCATACCCCAAAACAACAATACTCACTGGTATCAAGAACCCTTTTTCATTAAATACCCGAACGGTGACTTCAACATTACGATCACTTGGTTTGGCTCCTCTTGCAAACTCTCCCGATAACACAGTTATGTACAAATCATTACGAACATCACCAGGCATGATTACATCTGACAAGCCCAAATGAAGCGCCACTGGCACATCTCGCAGAGAAACATATCGAGGGTTATCGTCCCTTACCTAAAAATACAAATAATCTGCCAATAACAAATATCTCACACAGTGCTTAAAATCATTCATTACGTATTAAGTACTGTATATTTTTTTTGCATGTTTCTATGAATCCCAGCAAGTCTCTCTATCTGGGGGTGTCTATCCTATAACTGGAATTGAGTAGTTCTCAAAGACAGAATTAATAGTGCCATCCTCACACAGGTAATCCATATTACAAGCTTTACAAGAAATGGGGCTGACATCACAGCTCATTATACGGGAAAAAAAAAAATATTAGCAGCTGCTTTAAACAAACTTTACTCGAGCTTCAAGGCCACATTCCTCAGCAGGAAGTTGCATATGACCTCTCGAGATCCACTTGGAAGCTCTCTCAGGGGAGTATTGAGGATATGGGTTATCCATTAAAATGATCTCTATACCAGTCAACAAGTGAACGTTCAAGGAGCTGTAGCTTTGGCTTCTGGATGCCGAAATTATCTCTTACAGAGGAATCAAATACGAGAGAGGTTGAATAACTCTACATATAGTATACACTATTCTTCATCATGCCCCTTGGGTAGAAAAAATATAGAAATACGAAGCACCTTCTTAGGCCTATATAGAGAGGGCATGAAAACAGTATGTATTACTAAGGGCCTCATATTAATCCATAGAAGACAAGATCTATTTCGTTTTCCAGGCAACCAAAGTGGTATGCAGTCATTGGAGACGAGGACCAAAACAACCTTGAGGGAGAAGGGAACCTCTTGGAGGTCCTAAAAAGGAGAATATTATCAATGGACAAGTCAAGAAATTTAATATGAGTGTTGGAATGGAATACAGGTGTATCTACCCATCTGGTCTCCTAATGCTAAATCTCACTGCAATCTCCATATAGTGAAACCCTTTGAGTTATGACATGCTCCAAAAGAGGGAATGTAATAATAGGCAGAAAAATGCTTGTGAATGGCGAGGTCAGTTCCATTCTTCTTGTTTTATAGTTCATTAACAATGTATAGAATACTATCTTATTCCTCGGGGATATCACAAGGGATCTCAAGGTCTAAGAAGTCATGTACAATTCCATACAGAAACAGCTACAAGAGAAGACAATCATGCCTCAACAAGGAGAGAGCTTGAGGACAGAAAAGGAAACAGTTCACTCAGGAAAAGGGAATGACTATCCAGGGAGGAGGGCTATCTGAGGGGATTCACGAAGGACTAGAATCTGTTCCCTTGAGTTTACCATCTGATACCAATGTTATAATCAGTATACAGGAAAAATTCCCTCCCCAATTGTGGACACCAGAACAATGTATCATAAATTCTGGTGGGGCCAGTAAAGAACACTCGGAAATCCCATGTAAACCTAAACCCCTTAAGTCATCTGTTAAATCTGCATAATATATTAGTTTGTGACCCTAATGTTAGACATCAAGAGACTAAGGCCTCAATAGTGCATGCCCTATACCTGGCCAAGAATACATATACGTGTATGTATACAACCTTCTTCATTCTGTAGAATTCAAAGTACAGTAATATAAAATACTGTGGGTTGCATGGGCACCTCAGTAGCTATTTCCACATCAGCAGGTCAGTACAATCAACTCTACAGACCAGTTCAGTAGACTGTCGATATGGACGTAGGGCACTAACTTACAATACTCATGGTGATTCTCTCCCCATCAAAAAAAACTCATACTAATATTGATATCTTCAAGTTTTATTTAAGACACACTGATCACAATATACACATCACTCCAGTGAGAGCTGTGAATCCTTCTCTTCATGAAATTTTCACCAAAAAATTATAATGGAAAAAGATGTGATTAGACAGGATATTATAAGACTTGTTTTTCAGTTCTCTTGTTACAGATATGACCAACTTCTAAGCTTAGATAAAGATATATCTCTTCCAGTAGCCTTATCTAACAAATTGGGAATATGACTAACACTCTTTCTCCCCACTAATATATTAATGTACTTCCATAAGCCTCCAGTCTTTAGACTTGATGAAAATATTGCAGAATTACAAACAGTAATTTTATTTAAGGAATTGCATCTACACTTATAAATCTTTCCTACTTCAGATCAACATTAATCAGCTCCAAAATAAACTAAATATAAATGTTACCTGCTTCAAATCACCATTGATCAGCTCCAGAGTAAACCAAATGCCGTGAGTTCCAATCTTATTATCTCGAACATTTTCATTCCGTGCCGACAGCAGCTTCTTCATATCAAGTGTCTCCTTTTCTCCACATCTTTAACAAAAATATAAAAGAAAATACTGTACATGACATACTTCATGATGTAAATGCTTGAAAAGATTACTTTTAAAATAAATACTCTAAGTTACTAATGTTTGCAGTGTACTTAACTGTACACTAATACAATTCATCCAACTTCACTTCTCATGCCACAAACAGCCCTTCCAAGGATACTCCCACGCAGTGGTCTCCAGTCCAGGCTACAATTGCTAGCCTTCCAGACCAACTCAACACTTCAAATTGGTGTATTTTAAATCATTTACTTTTGTGTTTTCTGGTTTGCTGAACTCTGGTAACAATTGTTGGTAATCTTTAACCTAAATTAACTGGAAAATTATTCATATCTTATTCTTGATATACTTTGGTAACCTTAGAGGAAAATTTATATAGATATTCATGTAACTCCGATGTCTGCCTAACATTCAACATTTTGGAACATACCCCACACGTTAAATGGAGCTGTATACATCAAGTGAGATATTTTTATTCTCACACAAAGAACACTCATTTACTTGCTTTTTCCATCTGTTTATTATCTCTTAACTCCAGCTTTTGCAAGCCCTAGGAGGCATATTATTAGGTGATACTGCTTGGAATATTTTGTTCTTGCATGCTTCTTACCCTCCTGAACACCAAGGCCTCTCTTGGAAAAGGCCTAACATACCCTACCCCTCAATATTTCCTAGTTCAATCCAAAGTTTGACCATCTGATAAACCTGGTTATTATATTAAGCCTCTTAATATTTTCTCATAGTCCAACTTTTCTATGTGTCCATACCAGCCACATCTCTCTTACCCTCTAAATTATAATTTTGAGGAACCTTTGGCTTAACAAATTCTATTAAAGCACTTCTCATCCTGCACTTCAGTTATTTCTTGTGGAACAGCATACAAGTACACAACATAAAACTTTTACATTCCACTTTAAACACAGTGAACAGATAAATTTTCAGGTATTAATGGAACAGCATATATTCTGTATATACAAACTATGTAGCAAAAGAAAAAGAAAATACTGTGAAAATAACAAGAAAAGTATTTCTCTTTTTGAGACACGATACATATTACTACTGACGGCGACAGTGCTTCATTATATCCTGTCTCTCCACTTTTCCAGTAGTTGCACAATAAAAAAAAAATCAATTGAGAATATAGCTAATCACCATCTTTATAATAGCAAAAATACTCAAAATATTGATTTAATAATCATTTATGATTCGCTTTGGCCTAAATTGCAAGAATCAGAGAAAATAGTTATTGTAAAAAGTAGCCACAATAAGTATGATTATATAATAATTATCATACCAAATAACTGAAAGTCCATATGTACAAAAACCTGTGTTCTGATGAAGATAGGACAAGAGCTTATCTGCGATATTTACACAAAAATTTCATTGTAAGAAAGAGAGAAAATTTTGCCATGACTATTAATATGCAGGATGTGAAGGCCTCAAGTCATACCAGCGATGAATATCAATGATAACAGTCACAAATTGGATAAAGGCAGTATTAGCAATCCATTTACATTTGTCATATTTTACTCAAACCCCTGTTTAATACTCACTGATAAAAAGAAGCCAGGTACTCCGTTTCTTTGGATTCATAGCCATCAAGCACATTCTGTTTCTGATTTTTTATGATGGCTGTCATATCAAAAATTACAACACCAAAAGGCCTGTAAAACAATGTATAAAAACTTTAAAATATTAAAATTAACTACATACACTTGCATCTTTATAATGTCCAATTTAAATCAGCATTACAATATAACCCCATAACTTTGGCAGTATATAATTTAAGAATTCCGTAAAGTATTAATATTGCCACAGCAAGTACATCACAATAATAATAATAAATCTTTATTTCCAATATACAATGGGTATTCTGTTACAAATCTAGGGGTACACTTATAAGTAAAAGTCAAGGGGCACAAGCCCCAACCCATCACTGTGGTGCCCAGCCACAGCAGTAAACCTTCCCAGTAAACAGCTTAAACTCCTGCCTGGATGAGGCGCGATCCCTCGACCTCGTGAATGCGAGACCAGCCACACTCACCTTCTCATGAAATCTGTAGACACATCTTTCTTGCCTGGTGCTGATGATGTTCTTTTAGTGTCCACTTCTTTTGTGACCATTGAGCCCTGTCGCACTACTGACCCAATTAACCACACTGGACTTTCATCAAGTGTTGAAGTTCTCAGATCCTGTAAGTTAAAAGCCTTGAAATCTAACTCTAAAACCAAAGGATGAAGATAAGAAAATGGCCAAATGGCACACTTTCTGCATAACTTTCATTAAAAAAGCACCAAAATCGTTTTCATTGGTCTCTCAAAGTACAGTCTATGTCCCCAAGTTAACAATGCAGTCACTGTTGCATTCTTGTAATCAATCTTCGAAATCAACATCTTTATCAAAATTTCAGATTCCTCACACTAAAAACCATGACTTCACATATCGCTTTATGGTACTTTCTTTCCAGAAAAACTCGAAGCTTCTCATTTAACTTCAAATTAAAAACACATGTATAGACACACTGTATGAAAACATAATGCTGAAATGACTAAAAACAAACTCCTTTTACATATAAAATAATTCTCCTTCCTTCCACCACTTTGTGTTCTATCAATACTATGCGACTATCAGTAGTTCATATAATTGCCATTAAATACTTAAAACTGCAAAATCCTGTAAGGATTGTACCCTTTCATAATTTCTTTGGTGTTGGTCTCAAATTTGACTATGTACTATCACGACATGCTAAATTTCCTTCACTACAATTTAAAGCTATGACTCTCGTCAACCATAAGTAACAAACAGCCACTTCCTTACTTACGAATTATGAACCCTCCTATCTCACTATCTCCTTAATAATGAATAAAGGCAACAAAATTTATTCTTGACAGTTTTTATCTTGAGTAAAATATATTCCATCTGGGGCATTTTTCAGTTTTTATTACTTAATGAATATAAATACTGTATACTTACTTCAACAAAATTCCTTCTACATCATATATATATATATATATATATATATATATATATATATATATATATATATATATATATATATATATATATATATATATATATATATATATATATATATATATATATATATATATATATATATATATATATTATATATATATATATATTATATATATACATACATACATACATACATACATACATACATACATACATACATACATACATACATACATACATACATACATACATACATACATACATACATACATACATACATACATACATACATACATACATACATACATACATACATACATACATACATACATACATACATACATACATACATACATACATACATACATACATACATACATACATACATACATACATACATACATACATACATACATATATATATATATATATATATATATATATATATATATATATATATATATATATATATATAAGCACATTACATATGTGAAAACATGAATCATTTTTTTTTACCCCTACCGGGACTCGAACCTAGGACTTATGATTATTAAGTCAAGGCGCTACGACTACACCACAGAAGGTGGTGTAGTGGTAGCGCCTTGACTTAGTAATCATAAGTCCTAGGTTCGAGTCCCGGTCGGGGTAAAAAATGATTCATGTTTTCACATATGTAATGTGCTTATCTGGTTATTTCATGGCCCGAATGAGACTGGGAATTGAATTAAATGCTAAAATGAAGCCACGAGTGAGGTTGGGGAATCTGAAATATGAACATAGTGGCATTCAGTTAGAATGCGTTCAATCCTTAGTATAGCAGATATAAGCTATAAGGTTGGATTCCTTTTAACCTTCTGTGGTGTAGTGGTAGCGCCTTAGTAATCATAAGTCCTAGGTTCGAGTCCCGGTCGGGGTAAAAAATGATTCATATATATATATATATATATATATATATATATATATATATATATATATATATATATATATATATATATATATATATATATATATATATATATATATATGGAGTACATTCCCTATTCTACAAAAACTTTCTCTCCTCTAAACTTTGGTTTGACAGTGCCTGCTCCATGGCTATCCAGGCTTGGAATCGGGCTCACCGATCTTACCAAGCCTCTCCTTCCGATTTAACTCGCTCTGCTTTTATCATAGCTAGGAATTGCTGTACTGCTCAGATTCGAAGGTCTAAGGCTTCCTTTATAAGAAGGAAAGTTGATGACCTTAACTCCTCTCCCACTGACAAATGCTTCTGGTCCTTGGCCAAAAACCTCTCCAAAACTTCTTTAACTCAGGCTTTTCCCTTCTCATTCGTTCTGATGGTTCTACAGCTTGCTCTCCCACTGACAAAGCCACTCTCTTTGGCTCTCATTTTTCTGTCAACTCTTCTATGAACAATTCCAGCGCACCTGTCCCTCAATCTGTACCCCTCTCTAACCCTATGCCCTCCCTTATCCTTTCTTCACGCAAAGTTCATAAGGTTATTCACTCACTAAAGATAAACAAGGCATCTGGTCCAGATAGTATCCCTACAAAGTTCCTTAAGGAGTTTGCAGAAGAACTGCCTCCCGTGCTTTGCCGTCTTTTTCACCTCATTCTGTCAACCAGTATCTATTCTTCATCTTGGATGCATGCTCTAGTTCAACCTGTTCCCAAAAAGGGTGACCGCTCTATTCCTTCAAACTACCGACCTATTGCCCTAACCTCCTCTACTGCTAAAGTTTTTGAAACTTTGCTCAATTTTCACTTCTTGAAACGCCTTTAATCAAACTCGCTTATATCCGATCACCAGTACGGCTTCCGCAAGGCAAGATCCACTGGTGATGTCCTGTCCTATCTTACTCATGTATGGTCATATTCTCTGAGGAACTATGGGGAATCCTTTGTCGTCGCCCTTGATATCTCTAAGTCTTTTGACAGAGTCTGGCACAAGGCTCTGTCGGCCAAACTCCCTGCCTATGGTTTTACCCCTTCTTTCTGTTCTCTGATTTCCAGTTTTCTTACTGACCGTTTTATATCTGAAGTTGTTGATGGCGAGACATCTAGCCCTTTCTCTGTTACCAGTGGTGTTCCACAGGGTTCTGTTCTTTCACCTGCTCTGTTCCTTCTCATCATCAATGGTCTTCTACAATCTCCATCTTCCTCTCTTCTTCATGCATTTGCTGATGATTCTATCCTTCACTTTTCCACTGCCTTTTCTTCACAACCTTCATCTGTTACTCGTAATCAATCTCGTATCACTCTTTCTTCTACTCTTAACTCTGATTTGCAGAGAGTATCTGAGTGGGGCACTCAAAAGTTAGTAAAATTCAATGCCTCCAAGACATAGTTCCTGGCTATTTCTTTATCTTCTCCTCCTCCTGATAACCCTATTGTCTTCAAAACTAATGAAATTTACCCTCTTAACTCTATCAACATATTAGGAATCCATATAGTCTCTAACTTGTCTTGGAGGAATCACATAATCCAAGTTTCTAAATCTCCCTCCAAAAAATTGGGGATTTTGTTTTGTTTTCGTCATTACTTTCCTCTTTGCAGTTACTTAAAATTTACAAAGGTCTTATTCATCCCTGCTTAGAATACTGCTCACACATCTGGGGTGCTTCTTCTTATACTTACCTTCTTGATAGGGTGGAATCTAAGGCAGTCAGACTCATTAATGATCCTTCTCTTACTTCTAATTTGGATTCTCTCTCTCTTCGCCATAAGGTATCTTCCCTTTCGCTTTTCTATCGCTACTACTTCCATCGCTGCTCTGATGAGTTGGCGAGTTGCATCCCTACCACACTGCCGAGGCCACGTAACACTCGCCAAGCGGCCTCATCTCACAGGTACTGTATGGAGATTTGTAGCTCACGGATTGGTCGGTGCAGCGACTGCTTTTTCCCATCTACTTCCAGACTCTAGAACTCTCTTCCTTCTTCTAGCTTTCCTAATTCTCATGACCTTTCATCCTTCAAAAAGCAGATCTATCGTCATCTCAGAGCCTAGTCCTCCATATCTCTGGGTCCTCTGTACTTTGACTTTTTTTTCTGTCTGCCATTTTCCTTTGTGTGACATTACCTCATCTCTGCCTTGTCCTAAACGTTTTTCTTTTCCTTCGTCTTGGTATTTTCTCGTGCCCAGGCCTTTATTGATGAGGGCAGTTTCTGCCTGTCCCGGTGTCACACTCATAAAAGAAAAATATATATTGCATTTGTAGCCCTAGTAGAACTTCAAAATTTTTTAATAAAATAGTAATTGCAGTATGAAAGCAAAGTCTTCTCCAATACTAACATATCTTTCTGAATACACAAATCCACGTAATCCTGGCCCTGCTGCATGAGTCCTAATTTTCCTTACCTAATGCTTGTATACAAACTCTCACCTTACAAGTCTCCACTCACATACATCTCTCCTCCAGAACAGCAACCCTTTGGCCTTCATGTGCATTATATAGACACACTATGACAATGCATTTTCCTCTTCTCTAATGTCTTTTTCTATTCTTTCAAAACCTTTCAGCTATTCCTACTTTAGACTGCACAAGTTACATGATGATATTCTTTTACCACCATGTTTACTATTATATTCATCCAAAAGTCTTTTCTTGTCAAAAAATTTTCTTTTTCAAGTAGCCTCCAACTGTCCAGGACTACCAAGAAATCATATTCAAAATTATTTTGACAACTATAAATATCTCAGTTGCGGCATACTTATACTTACTATCCCAACCTTTATTTACATCCTGCACAACAAACCTTGTTATGCCTACAATCTCAATACCAATCACATTTACATTCCAAGGTCTACAAATAAGCATCTTTTCTTCACTGCAAAAATCAACCAATCAGATGATCAATGTTCTCCAAAATTATTCAATATCCTTACAGTTTTCTTGCTCACATGCTCCCATTATTGCTCATCAGGGAAAAATCACAACCACCTTCACTCACTAAAACACCATACAGATTTCTTACCACTCCTCCCTCACGTAATTCTACATATTTTCACTTAGGCCGCTTTTCACACCAAAGTGGCACTTTGCACATGGCACGCCAGTTAAAAACAAACATCTGGAAATATATGAACATTTCATACAGAAGTGATGTGACATGTCCCATGTGCAACGTGCAATTTGCGTGCCACCCTGACAGTGGCACACAAGTCGCACTTGACATATGGGACGTGTCACGCCACTTTTGTGTGAAAGGTTTCATATATTTCCAGATACTCGTTTTCAACTGGCGTGCTACATGCAACATGCTACTCTGGTGTGAAAGCGGCCTTACTGCTATTGTAATCCCATCACTAGTTTATCTTTTTTTCGATCAGACTTGATATTCTGTCACTTAGCATGTGAAAACAAACATATCTTACGTAAACTAACAGGAAGGTAATATTACAAGCACAAAGAGTACAACTAATGACAACATACCGTAAACAGACACTTCAAGTTCAACAGCAGATCTGTATGGCCACTGTACATACTGTCTGTCCAAGGAATTACAAATGCCTCTGACAATGGTTTCTCTTTCCCTAAAGAAGCATCTCCGACAAAAAGCCCCAAAGAAATTTCTGAAGGTTCAGGAACCTGTAAAAAAATAAGTTACATTAGTTACTATATTAAAGACTTTAGCAAGAGTGACTAAATGAAACACGTTGGAACAAATATATACTTATCACAAGTGTTCTACACTTGCACTTGCACACATATAAGGCTAAGTTGGTTGGTTCCTGGTCACATCTAATCTCTCATGTTTCTCCCTTACAGTCATCTCAGTCCATTACTTTGTCACTACCACCTACCAACAATACCTCTAAATGCCAATGCATACAATATAAACAGGCTCAGTGATTTATTATACCTCCATATACAACAAAGTATCAACATCTTTGCGTCCTTTACAATCTACTCTTTTCTTAAATATTATGTCATCTCATACTACTGCCCTTTTTTTAATGCTTCTGTCACAAAAGGCCTCTTGATATACAATATTATAATATTTAGTTTGAATTCAACAAAAAAATTAGTAATGGGCTCCGAACAATAAGTTTTACTAAGAGCCAATGTTCCTTTGGCTTACTGCTGCCTAAGAAAACTACTCTCCCTGTACCTACCCAGTGACTTTAGGCTCAATGATATAGATACATTCAAAAAGGCAGGATATTAGGGTTTAAAGCATCCCTCCTCCCTATAGTGAAACAAGGTAAAGATTAATGTTCTCTTGTTCCTTCCATTCAAATGAAAAATGTAGAGCTGCTACTATTACCTTTATAACAATATTTTTTATGGTGATAAGAGCTGTCCAAGACAAATGTGGCTTCTGTCGAAGTGAATGTGAGTTCCCACTGGATTCAGAGTTCTGGAAAGAAATTCACAAGACGTATCATACAAGTTCAATAATGCAACAGAAAATTTACATTAAACAATTAACAACAACAATCATCATATTTCATGACTTTAGCTACGTGAACAGGCAGTACTATAATATCTAGTACTAAAGAAACAATTTACATTTCAAGGTAAAGGGTATCACTTATGTTAACAACATTATCTATCTATATACATTAGCAATAACTCCCCTTATAATAGGGGTTAGCTGATTCAGAGTAAAAATTTTGACTCTGTGTAATATACAAAGGAGAGGATTCCCTTTCCCCTCGATCTGCCTTATTTAGTCAATTTTTACAACATGCAAGTGAAAACGGAGGAGGTATTCTTCCCCCCCAGGGGATAACAACATTATAATAAATTATCTTCATCTTTTTTTATTACATACATAATGCTTTTTCCACCTGGATCACCTAGGTGGCTTCAAGCAAAGAAAGTAAACTGCTTGATAGCAATAATAAATGTTCACCTTATGTAAATAACCAACCACTTAAGTAATGTATTTACTGCAAGATATACGTATCAATGTGTAATAATGTATAAATACTCTATTTCAAGGGTACCTGGGATCACAAGGTATACCTACAATTACAAAACAAGTATATTTACAGATTTTTATATCAAACATAGAACGAAGTAACAGACCAAAAATATGAAAACTGTATCCATGGAGTAGGGGTATGATGCATGCTACATTGTGTTACATAGGATATATAAGAAAAAAAATAAGAGAACATTGTACATATATTACCATTGCAGTGAAAAATACTGTACTAGTATAGAATACAGTACAGTATAATGACTTTAGAAACATCACTGCTTTAAATAACATGAATCTCAAATGAAACATTGAATGAACATTACTCAAAAGCTATAAATAGCATATACACTTGTATGGTTTGTAGCCCTTATCTCACGAGCAATAATAAAAATTAACATGTAAGCTATATTTTGAAGTGTACTTTTCTTCTTTCAGTGCTTAACTAATAAAATAACTATTAATACATAAAAACTAGAAATATTTTTTATATTCTTTGAATGACATATCTCTAGAATACAGTGGAAAAAGTGACACACCAGTAAATTGTAATCACTATCTATCTACCTTGGCTGTTTCCCCCTTTAATTGGGGGGTAGCCGACATCAAGAAAGGAAAACAATAAGGGGATTACTTTGCTCTATGGGCAATGACGAGGGAGCTAGCGACCGTTCAGATGGCACTGCTGGAGTGCCACAGCCCATCCTTCCGGCTCTTCCACAACCTGTCGCTTCACAACTGCCAACTCCTCCTACTGCCCCTACCACAGGGCTACCTCTGTAAGATGTAGCCCCGTGGTAACAGCAGATGCCCATCAGAGCTGCGTCACAATCGCTCGCCACTCATTCCTATTCCTAGCACGCTCGCTTGCTTCCCTCACATCCATCCTCCTATCATTCAGGGCTCTCCTTACTCCATCCATCCATCCAAACCTAGGCCTCCCTGTAGTATTTCTCCCATCAATTCTTGCATTCATCACCTTTTTCAGCAGCCTTTCCTCATCCATCCTTTCCTCACGGCCAAACCATCTAAGAACATTCATATCTACTCTGGCTACAATTCCTCTCCTCACACCTGTTCTTGCTCTCACCACTTCATTCCTAACCCTATCCAATCGAGATACACCAATCATACTCCTCAGGCATTTCATCTCAAACACATTTAGTTTCCGTCTCTCACTTACTTTCATACCCCATAACTCTGATCCATACATCACAGTTGGCACAACTACTTTCTCATACAAAACTTTCTAAACATTAATTTCCAACCCTCTATTCTTCATCCCTCCTTTCAATGCACCCAACACTTTACATCCTTCATTCACTCTGTGACACACATCTGCTTCCACGCCACCATTTGTAGCTATAACCGAGCCTAAATACTTAAACTGATTAACTTCCTCAAGTGTCTCTCCATTCAACATAACATTCAATGCAGCACCATCCTCATTTCTTGTACACCTCATAACCTTACTCTTTCCCACATTCACTCGCAACTTCCTTCTCTCACACACCATTCCAAATTCTGACGCTAACTGACACAGCTTTTCCTCTGAATCTGCCACCACCACAGTATCATCTGCAAACAGCAATTGATTCAGCTCCCACTCGTTATCATCCCCATCTACCATTCTCAAACCTCGACCACGCACTCGCTCATTCACCTCTCTTACAACTCCATCAATATACAAATTGAACAGCCATGGTGACATCACACATCCCTGTCTCAGTCCCACACTCACTGGAAACCACTCACTCACTTCATTCCCTACCCTAACACAAGCTCTACTGCCCTCATACAAACTCTTCACTGCATGCAACAATTTACCATTAATGCCATATAATCTCAAAACATTCCACATAGCCTCTCTATCAACTCTATCATATGCTTTCTCCAGATCCAAAAATGCAATATACACATCCTTACCCTTTGCTGAATATTTCTCACATAACTGCCTAACTATAAAAATTTGATCTATACATCCTCTACCTCTCCTAAAACCACTCTGCACTTCCGCAATCACATATTCTGTCTTATCCCTAATCCTATTAACCAGTATCCTACCATACACTTTTACTACCACACTCAACAAACTTATACCCCTAAAATTACTGCATTCATACACACATCCCTTACCTTTGTATAGGGGCACTATACAGGCAATCACCCATTCCACTGGCACCAATGACAACATAAAGCATATAATAAACACTCTCACTAACCATTCCAATGCAGTCACACCCCCTTCTTTCAACATCTCCGCTCTCACACCATCCATTCCAGGTGCTTTACCTGCTTTCGCTTCATACAATGCCCTTTTCACCTCCTCTCTTGTGATCTCTCTCTCATTTTCATCTCCCATTACTCGCCCTTGAACCCCCCCCCCACTGCCACTATAGCTGCCTCTCTATCTTCATCAACATTCAGCAAGCACTCAAAATATTCTGCCCATCTTTTCCTTGCATCGTTCCCTCTTAACATCTGTCCATTCACATCTTTCACTGTCTCTTCCATCCTCGATCCACCCTTCCTTACTCTCTTCACTTCTTTCCAAAACTTCTTTTTATTCTCCTCATATGACCTACTAAAATCCTGTCCCCACCTAACATTTGCCAACCTCTTCTCTTCCTCTACCTTCCGCTTGGTTTCCACATTTTTCTCCCTATATCTTTAATACTTCTCCCTACTTTTACACTGCAGCCATTCCTCGAAAGCCCTCTTTTTTTCTTCCACCTTCCTTTTCACCCCTTCATTCCCCCACTCGCTGCCCCTCCTCATGCCACCTCCAACAAACCTCTTTCCACACACATCACTTGCATGTCCCACAAAACATTCTTTCATCAACCCCCATTCCTCTCCTAACTCCCCAACTTCTCTTTCTTTCACCCTGTCATATGCCACTCTCAACCTGTCCTGATATTCCTGTCTCTTCTCTGGCTCTTTCAACTCTTCCACCTTAACTATTTCCCTTCTACATCCCCCCCACACTATTTCCCCACTCTTTTGCTACTACCACTTTTGCTTCAACCAAAAAATGATCAGACATCCCAGCAGCCACACCCCTGAATGCATGCACATCTTTCACTCTACAAACTAATCACGAAAAGTTTAAAAATCCCATGTTTCCTTCCACGCAGTAACTTGCTCTTTTCTAGGGTAATGTTAAGTGTTATTGTTGTGTCGTAAATTAGCTTTAGTATTGTGCTTATAAAACAGAAGTATATTAAGATGCTTGCAATTCACAACTAATTTAGGTGTATCTTCAAGTGACTTTCTGCAAAGCACTGCATTGCATGCAGCACTGACTCAATATTTAGACTGTATGCCTGAATACTTAAAAACTGCAATACTGCACTGTTTTACTTGCAAAAATCTTTTGCACATTCAGTAAATGAGGAAGCTTTTATATTTTTTGGCGGTGCTTTGTCTGCTTGATTTAAGGAATTAAGTCAAAATCCATATGTTATACATACAGCACTTCAATGGCAAAATACCTAATTATATAGTTTACAAGTATCCATTCAATGCTCATCAGATTTATCCCTGGTCCTAGATATGTATAAATAGGAGAAGCAACCTACTTTTTGAAGCTGAGTTACAGCTTCATCATGGTAACGATAAAGTCTGACAGCGGAAGTGATGGCAGGGTTGATTATGTTACCCTGATCATCCCGAACGACCAAGTCGAGACCCAACTTTCTGAAATGTGTATTAAAACCAATGAGAGAAATATTTTTCTACACTATCTTTGCCAACAGCAAAGAGTTCGTGAAAAGCATTTTTGGAATTTTGAAGCGCTTCAGCAGTTGTATATAATTAGCATGAACAGATGAAGCTATAATGCACAACCAGCAATTGTGCAATAGGTATGGGATAAAGATGCAAAAAATCTCAATGCACACATATTTTGTCCCAAGGCAAAATATTTAAAAATTTAAGTATGTGAACATACATTTTATATTCAATGCTTAAAAAAAAAACTACAGCGACCAACTAAACAAGTAGAGTAAAATAAGAATTTATAAACAAATATGTCTCTGCAATCGCTAATACATTAGTATAAGATACCAGTTTTATTCTACATACACATTTATGCGGTCAATTCCAAAAGTTATTCTTCGTTTTAGCTGCTTCAGTTCATCAACTGTTTGCTTTCCTGACAGAATCTTATTGCGAAAAGCAATCAGCTCTATCATGGTGTCCCTCAGAAGTACAAAGTTATCACTATCCTCCTGAAAATGCAGACAGGTTGTAAACAAAAATACCTCTCAACCAAAACGAGGGTCCCATTATCATGAAAAGGACTTCACTTTGCAATAATAAAGTCTTCTCCATTTATCCCTGTCAGTTAAAGTTACCACAGTGTGTACTTCACAAGTGTCAAACTTACTTGCATATCTTAAACAAAATAGTCTATTGAAAGGAATAGTTGGAAAGGTTATATGAACTATGAAAGTTTTGCTATTTGACTCTTATGAAAGTCAACTTTAAATATATACAAAACTTTCTTCTGCATTATAAAAACAGTAAAATGCTAAATTCTTTTACCATTCTTTTTCAAATTCTTACCACATAAAGTTTCTTTAGCAAAACACCCCATTCTCGTAAAACAGAAGTTACTTCCTGCGTAACGGGTGGACTTCGCGCCGTGACCTCTTCAACTAAGCGTGTTTTATTTACATGACATTCTTTGATCTGCAAAAATTACAGCAGATACTGCACATTACTTAATTACACAATAATATGTTGTACTGACACATATTGGCACAGAATGTCAGATTATAGAACTTTATGCAAATACCTCTTTCAACAAGACCAAAACATAAGTCACACAACCCAAGTGACTGAAAGGTTGTTAGAATGTTAACAGAAAACTCTCATAAGATTTTAGAAAACCAGAAATGTATTCAAAATTCCCTGAAATACTGTATATCTTTACACTCTGAATGTTCTTAATTAAACATGGCTAATACTGAAACAAGTTCAAGTCTGTAAACGATTGTTTTCCTGTACTTACATGAATGAATGACTTTGGAAATATACCTCGAAGAGCTTTGTTGAGTAAAGCATAGCCAAAATACCAGTCACCCAACTCCTCCATAATATGTACAGTGTCCCCAACATTGAGCTTGATACACGAGTCATTATTGCCACTGAAGTTGTATATGACTATAAAAAAAAAAAAAATCACAGGTTGAGACAACTGGATTCATAAGTACTTATCATCGTACAAGTGTTCAATTCCGGCAGCATATTTCCATAAATAATATAAAACTTAATAAATAATATAAAACTTAATAAATATACCTTGATTATTACCAGTTTTAACAGATATCAATTAACTTCCCAGGGTTACATATGAAAAATGGTGACCAAGACTAATATGAATGTTACTATATATTCAAGATAAGCTTTTACTAACTCCATGAAATTGCTGGTTTTATTCTTTCAAATACAATATGAATTCGATAAGGCTGTCTAATTATCTTCCTACAATATCCACCTAAAGGTAATAACTTATTATAAGAAATGTTGTGGAAACTTATCTTTTGACTGAAAAATACATATTCAAATTGTGGCCTTTTTCAATATGTCTAAATTGAACAAAGTTACAACTAAAGACTTACTATTTTCAAAAACAGTACCTATTGAAGGTTTTTAAGATAAAAAATATACCACTATCATCTATCTTTTACAATGATTAAGTCAGCAAAGTTATATCAAACCCATTATTAAACAGAGTTGTGATATTAGGGCAATTAGATCCTCTTACAACAGAGAGTGACATCACTTACACATACAAAACCATACGTGAAACACTAAATCAGAAAGAGTAAACTTGAGGACCCTCCGAAAGGAGACAGAATTTTACAAAAGCAAATTCATTGCCTCACAGATAAATGAATTTTTTACAAACAATTTTTACTGCTTAGCTCCAGCCTCCATTCTCAAGCCTCAATCCACCCGTGTCTACCCCCAAAGTGGAACTAACAGGGACACATAAACTGTAAAATTATAAAATAACAGGGCCACCATCAATAATATAGGACAGCTTAAGAAAGTAGTTTGCTTGTTGGGGGAATATAACAAAAACTACCTATTCCTGAGGGATGAAGATACTTAATATTGCAAAAAAATAAAAAAAACACTGAAATACTATAATGTTAATTATCAACACGTTTCCTAACTGGGGACCTTTGACCTTGATCCAGTAACTACCCATGACAAGCCTAACATAATAATATAATAACTAACATTATTTCTTTCCTTGAGCAGGGCAAAGCTGCCTTTCCCTACCCTTACCAAATCTAAATCTAATATTATAAAATAAATTAACGGCTTCTTTTTCCCCAATTATGAAATTGGGGTTTTGCCCCCGACCCCCCTTGAAAATTTTGCACTTCAGTGAGTGCAAACCTTATTCTGAAGATCCAGATATGAGTGCTGAAGTCATTTCACTGCACAAACGTCCTGAAAGCAATGCACAGACAAGGAAGTCGAATGAGATATTTACTTTTTTCATTCCTAATATTCCTGCAAAAACGGATATCGAGCCAGATAAAATGGACTTACCACACTTTAGTGCTACCACTGCGTAAGAATACCATGCTGGAAGTAACAAAAGAGGATCACTACCACTTTTTCCGCAAAATGTTGGACATGAAATGAAGATGTTGAAATCAAGAGGTAAAAAAGGTAAAGAGGGGCTCATTAACTGCTTATTATAAGATGACAAGTGGTTAGCTTAGAAGTAAAAGTGGCGCTTGTCCTCTTGAATTGTGAGAAACCTAACTCCCTTAAAAACTCAAAGATATAATAAATTAGGTAGAAACTGAAATGAAGGACTAAGAATTTACAGTAAATATACAAAGAATACAAGAGTACCTGTCAGGTGTTACACTACAAAGAGTACAAAATTAATGGTGAAAGCAATACCTGTCTTCTTTGACATAAACAGGAGAGGAAAATATAATGGAGATACACCGTATGAGTATGTGCATTTCAGAGAGAAAAAATCCAAATTTTTTGGTTGGAGTATTCCACAATCATGCAGTAATCTTGTACAGAAAATAAGGAGGCATTAGGAAATGTACTACGGTTGTGACAGAGCATGCCAAAGAATGAGGAGAGCTTTTATGAAGGTATATCTCCGTATACTACAGATACAGAATAGCCAATATACACCTAGTTCTTAGAATAACGCGAAGATATGTTCTCAGAAGTGATGGGTAATGTGAAAATTGCGTAACGTAACGAGTCATTTTCCATAAGAAATAATGATAATGGGCATAGATACGTTTCACAACCGTACATAAGACACACAATGCTGAAGATGTAAGATAAGTAAAACATATTTTATAAGTACATAACAAAGCAGAAAGACCTGTAGTTATTTATATTAACATGCAAATAGTGTAGAGTATAAAAGACATACAGATTTACAGTACAGTAAACAAATAAATGCACTCTATTATACGGTGGGCAACAGGCATACACTGGGATGTGCATGGTGGTGGTGAGCTCGAGGATGCGGGAGAACGAACCTCTATTTGCTAACATTTTTGCTCTCGCACACTATTTCCCTGACGATATTATATGGCAAGTTTGTTTGCTGTTTGTTCTTAATGCCTTTTTTTCATTCTCTCCATAATATCAGATCGCATTAAGCGGTAGAAGAGGAGGAGGATGCGGGAGAACGAACCTCTATCTGCAAACGTTTTTCCGCCTCCGTATCAGCTGATGCACTCTAGCACTCCATTTGCCTGACGATATTATATCGCAAGTTTGTTTGCTACTTGTTCTTATGCTTTTTTTCAAGACTCTCCATGATATCCGATCACATTAAGCGGTAGAAGAGGAGGAGGATGTGGGAGAATGAACCTCTATATGCAAACGTTTTGCCGCCTCCGTATCAGCTGATGCAATCTCGCACGCTTTTCCAAGACGATATTATATCGGAAGTTTGTTTGCTATTTGTTCTTAATGCTTATCCACATACTGTACTTAGCATTTTCTTCCATTCTCTCCATAATATCCAATCGCATTAAGAGGTAGAAGAGGAGGAGGATGCGGGAGAACGAACCTCTATCTGCAAATGTTTTGCACCCTCCGTATCAGTTGATGCGCTCTCACACGCTATTTCCCTGACGACATTATATCACAAGTTTGATTACTGTTTGTTCTTAATGCTCTTTTTCCATTCTCTCCAAAATATCTGATCGCAATAAGCAGTAGAAGAGGAGAAGGATGCGGGAGAACGAACCTCTATCTGCAAACGTTTTGCCGCCTCCGTATCAGCTGATGCGCTCTTGCACGCTTTTTCCTGACAATATACAAACCTAAACACAAACACAGTTAGAACAAGCGATATATCCAAGCAGTATGCTGGGTAAAGAGACACTAACGCACAAGGCAGCATGGCGGAAAAGTGCCTCCGAGGCGGTCGATTAATTACTAAAATGAAATTTTTTTTCAATTTTTTTTTGCATGGGCGCTATTCGTGTATTTCGTATTTTTTTACTATTATTTATTTTGGGCGTTATTCCAATTTTACGGATTTTAAAAATGCGTAAAAAGCAAACTGGGTGTACTTCTCTTTCAACAAAGTAATATACAAGAAACGGAAAAGAAGAGATCTCTTTTAGGTAATCTTTGGACTGTTGAAATCCGAATATGAAAGAAAACAGCAAAAGAGGTCATGCATAACAAATGCGACAACGAATGTAAAAGTACAAGGAGAAATATTATGATGGCATATCTCCATATACCACAGACTACACCAGGAAACAGGTATACAGAAAATTTTAGTGGGAGCTCATCTGCTGCTTATTACATGTAGATACCTGGTGAGTGGCTTACGCATTTGCACATTTGAAAAGTAATATACTTTTCAAATGTGCAAATGAATAAGCCACTCACTAGGTATCTACATGTAATAAGCAGCAGAAGTGCTCCCACTAAAATTTTCTGTATACCTGTTTCCTGGTGTAGTCTGTGGTATATGGAGATATGCCATCATAATGTTTCCCCTTGTACTTTTACATTCGTTGTGCATGACCTCTTTTGCTTTTTTCTTTCATATTCTGATTTCAACAGTCCAAAGATTAAATGAAAGAAACGGAAATGCATGTGTACTAGATCTGTGACGTCGTTCCTGTCAGAAAACTAGAAGTCTTCTGGAGTTTCCTGTGGCATAAATTAACAACATTTGACATAAGAAGTACAGAAAGTAATTCATGCACTATTGAACTGGTATAAGAGAGTTATAAAAGAAAATTACCTTCAAAGTCTTGATACTATGAAAAGGAAGAAGATAGTTTTCATGATTTAGGGGTGTGTGAAAGTAAACAAATACTCTTAGGGTCGTTAGGTTTGCTTAGGGTAGTCCTCCCCAATCCTCGTTTGGAAAGGAGTTGATAACTGACAATATAATTTACTAGTTATGTAAATTTTTCCTCCTTTTTTATTTCAATTGCATATGGTTAATTTCTGTCAGTAACCCCACCCAACACCCCATATTCCAATGTTCTCTGCTATTAATGGAAGTAACAAGTTGAAGACTGACATTAAAGTATTCCAATGCCATTTCCTTTAGAATTGCCAATTATGGTGATTATCACACACCCAAAACCCTATACCAATGCTTTCCCCCATTACTGGACCTTAAATACACCACAAAGTAAAAAAGTAGGAAAGCTTTGATGAAGAGGATAGGCAAACTACTGCAGAAAGTAGTAATTTTGGAAGGAAATAATTTCTAGTGTATGGGACGTCAAGAACTTTTTCATCAGGTTCCAATATCCCTAATGCTTGAGTTTGAACTTCAGTAAATGTTTACTTTCACACCATAAATGAATGAAACTCTAATACGAAACACTGAAAATGTCTAAAACAACAAAAAAAACAAAAAAAAAGACAATAATTTCAATTATCAATTCGTTTCCTAACTGGTAACCCAATATTAAAATAAATGTCATGTTTGAATCTGAACTATAGAATGAAAGTACATTTTGACCTGAGAGGTATTCAAAATGTTACAAATATATACAACAAAGTGTAGCAGAAATTATCTAACAAGTGTCTCGGTTATCAAATATATTCAACAACTGCAAAAGTTTTTAGAACTTGGAAAAGCGAATTCATAGGGATTCAATGTCCTCTTAATTCACGACATTATCAACTCACCCACGCCATATTTCTCCTTGTCCCTCGTCGGTGTCCAGTTCATATTGATGGCAGAGAGGTTAATCTTCACTAGAAAATAAGGAAATTGGCGTTCACTATCTCATCCTCCCTAACAGCATCCTGTGCGTAGTGTATTTGTAAACTGTAAGATAAAGTATAAGGTGGAGAAACCTTCTCACATAAAAACAACAAATTGATAACTCATTAATAAACATAAGAGCATCGGCGATTTTTAAAGCCTTTAGATACTTTATATGTAACGACAATAATACGTTAAAAAGGATTGGATTATACCCTCTGAATGACAAAAAATACCGGTACTTTTTCATATAGGCGGGTCAGCTGGATCTTATATTGCCGGAAATATATAAATTATAAAATATCAACATTATGAGACTTCACTATTTATCTTTTCATTATGTGAAATCTCTTTAAATATTTCTATATAAGAATTTAACGTAGATCAGTAGCTATCATAAACATAGTGTCAATAGTATGCACACAGGATATGTCAAAGTTTTTTTTTCTTTTTTTTTATTGAGTCGCTCTTGTTATGTTTTTATTGCTGTACACAATCTTAGTGGGGGGGGGAGATTCTACAGCAAAGAACTATTTGCATTATAATTGTATGGTAGTAACACTATTAGTATGTTTTAGACACAAGACCGCATTACCATAGACATCCATACAATGACATCACGATAAGTGACAATTATGATTTTGTCCAACTAGTCGCCGTGGCTGGAGCTTTAGCGTCCGCGACTCAGGCGTCAGGACGAGGGTTCGCACCCCGTCACGGTCTGAGGTTAGCAAAGGCATGCACTCAGGGTAACGATTACATCTGCCAAGACAAGTCCTTCGCAAGAAGGCAGCCGTCCTAGCCCTTGGTTGAAAAGGGAGTCCGATGATTTGCATTTAGTGAAAACCAATAAATTAACTTTTATTAGATACTTAACTAAAAGGTCTTCGCATATCTCAAGAAAATTCACCCAAACACGGAATTTATAATAATTCCGTGAGTACCAAAAATGAGGAAGAAAAAAATAGTAAAACATATCTGGCTGTAAAACTCTTCAAGAAACGAGAGGCTCTTATATAAGTGTCAAAAACCAAGCATATGTTAAGAAATAAGTTCAGAAACCTTTACAACTGCCAAATGTGAAATCACTATATGGCAGAGTTGCAGAAATTAAAATCTTCTCGAGTAAAAAAAAATTCCAATTTGAAGACTCTGACAAGGGGCAACAGCAAGACAGCATTAACTCCGTCAGGTGAAAACCTTTCCTGCCGATAGGATGACAAAACCTCAGAAAATAACTTCTGCCATGAGAATAATGTTATAGTACAGGATGTGGTCCACTGACCACAGCAGAAGAATAAAAAGAAAGTAAGATGCCGTTCCTTTGCAGTGTCATAGGCCAATTTACGGTCTACCCTACATGGCCCATGTGAAGTTTCAGAGAGGAACCTCGAGTATAAGACCTGATGAAACCTGGTATAAAACATCAAAGGTCCTGAATGAGGCTTTGCAAGGATGTAGGATTTAAGACTCTTTCAGCCAACTGCTGCAGAAGTAATGTCCCACAAGAAAGCTAGCAAGATGATTGAAACATATGTTCCAGAAGGATCTGGACAGAAGGCCAGAAAAGTTTCTTTAATATCAAAGTTGTTTATCCAATGGCCTCAAGTTATTACCATAAGACACATGCAAAACTTTCCTCTAAAACAAAGGATGGATTGGATTCGGTTTCACGTCACGAACTCCCTTTTCTACTAAGGGCTAGGACGGTTGCCTTCTTACGAAGGACTTGTTTCGGCAGATGTAATCGTTACCCTGAGTGTATGCCCTTTCTAACCTCAGTCCTCTCAAACAAAGAGAAGGACAGTATATGAGAATACTCTGCTCTGAATGAGTTACCCACATCAAACAGGGATTATTCACGCCTTTAGTTTTTACAACATCGGGAGAATGAGACCCAGGCTAAAATCTTTTATTCAAGACTTGCCAATTTAATGATAAAGTTCAAGATTCTGTTGGATTCTTTGGTTTATGACTGCGATGCCAAAAGTCTTTTCCATTTTAAGGTCTGCTCTTCTTTGCCTCCGTGACACAAGGCTCCACATAGTTTTTTTTTTAAATTAGAATAATTGAAATATATTTACTGTAACTCTTTAATGAAAATGGTTAGGAATAGTGGGGGTTCGAGAGTTTATCCGCTTTTCTTCGGATAAACTCTCGAACCATGACGGCAACTTGTTCGAGCTGCGATGATGAAGTAGTAGCCTTAAAATTTTTTTAATAAAGAATATTATTACTGTTAAACAGAATATTTTTTATTCCACGGATAAATTCCTGCATTTATATACATGTCCTTGCAATATAAAAATTAAATTAAATAAAATCTTTGCATATAAACAAGGAATCTCTCTCCCTCTCTCTCTTAAAAAAAAAATCCTTTACAACATGAACTACGATTTATACCGTTTATTTCTAATATATTTATATCCCCAATTATTGATATAATACAATTTCTCTCATATGCAATGCTTATCGCCGAATTTATTACCTCTGTTGTATTTCTGTCACATTCCTTATAACACTTAACTTCTCTGATGATTCCTCAGAGGATTACATACTAGTTATTAAAGTTCACTGAGTCTGTACTAGTGTGAGCCTCAATGAATTGCTCCAGATAGTCTCCAAAGGCATGATTAGTTTTTCAACCCGAAATTATTTAATAACAAGCAAAGCTCTCATTCCTCAATTCATCTCAGAGCTCTCCTTTTGCATAACTCTGTAACGTTTAAGAAAAATTATATACGATGCATGAAGCTTCATTTAGTAGTCACCATGGCTCAAGCGGTAGCGTCCGCGACTTTGAGGCGTCAGGTCGAGGGTTTGCGCCCCGTCACGGTCTGAGGTTAGCAAGGGCATGCACTCAGGGTAACGATTACGTCTGCCAAAACAAGTCCGAAATGAGGTTACATTACTTTGTTTTCTGTTAATCTCATTATCACCCCTTTGTTAGGATATGCCTGGAAGACGAAGTTTTTTAAGTTTATATATATATATATATATATATATATATATATATATATATATATATATATATATATATATATATATATATATATACTGTATATATATATAAACTTAATAAACTTCGATTTCCAGGCATATTCTATATATATATATATATATATATATATATATATATATATATATATATATATATATATATATATATATATATATATTTGTTTTTAGTTTTTATTGATGTATGCACACACAATTACTAATACGCACAATGGCTTCTCCTATATTATGTATTTATAGATGTATACTAGTGTCAAGTAACTGATTTAATTTCCTTTAATACGTAGTCATTTTTTTTTTGAGGGAATACGGAAATCTCATATTCTGTGGCATAATAAATATCCGTAATACAAAGAAATAAAAAATAAAATGTTGTTTCAGTAATCATTAATATACGTAACATGAAAGCGTAACGACAGATATGTCTTGTATAATGTAAGTTTCAATATGCTGGAAAGTCATGTGATGAAATTCCAGTAAGTAGCGCTAGCAGGTAAAGGGGGGTTTATACGGTCAAACGGTTCGTCGAATGGGGTTCGACAGACAAGTGTTTGAAGAGATGTTCGAACGTGTGAACGGGGTATTTGGTTGTCGAACACGTTTGTCGAACGTGTTCGACAACCAAATACCCCTTTCACACGTTCGCACATCACTTCAAATACTTGTCTGTCTAACCGCGTTCGACGAACCGTTTGACCGTGTAAGTCCCCTTCAATAGTGACGACACTATAAAAGTTCTTAAATCAAGTTTGACTCATCATCCGTTTTGAGTTTTTAGCTATGTAACCTCCTAACAACTAAAAATCTGCTTATTTTCAGGCTCTATCTTCGTAGGGCCATGTAGAAATATATAGCAAGCTAACCTAAGAAGCCTACAAGGGTCAGAAAATGACAAATATCTGTACTCTCTAGAACTAACATGAGGCGAATTCTTTAGGAAGAATACCTGCTACTCTCCTTTGGAGGCTCAAAATACCTACTTGTATTAAAGGAAGAAGAAGAAGACACATTGCAAAAGCGTGAGCATTACTTCATAAATGTTTAGGGAACGGACTAGAAAATGTCATTTTCTTGCAGTTCTATGCAAAATAGAAAAACCCTCAGTAGCCAAAAATTGAACACTTCATTCTAATCGAAAAAAAAAAACATTATCTTTATAGCAGAGTTTGAATATGTTAAAAGATTTATTTCATAACAAATTATCATGATTTTTTTTCAATTATTCACATTATTTCTATCTAACACTGAAATGTCACTTATAGATTAAAAAAAATACTGTCAAAATTAACCAACTAAGACAGTAACGAAAAAGCAACAACAACAACAACAATAATAATAATAATAATAATAATAATAATAATAATAATAATAATAATAATAATAATAATAATAACTTTTCTCCATAGAAATGGAATAATATCTAAACAGACTTTACCTTGCAGCTGGCACCCCACACATGGCCTTCCCCCATTTGGCAACCAAAACACTCATGAAGGAACAAAGATGGAGATGAATTCAGTGATGTTTTATGAAATGGAACTATCAAGTTAGTAGTCTATTCTATAACATTAGGGAATAGGTGCATGATGGATCTCATTTCAACATGAATATTCAATAGAAATAGTCAAGAACGAATAGTCGATTATTAGCACTTGTCGACTCCACTTCACATCCCCTATGATTTCCCTATGATCCCCCCTCCCCCGCCTCTCCACACCCCACAACAGGTGCAATTCACGAATAAGTGTGAAGGAAAGTTAACGGTAATTCTTAGCCTAAAAAGCGGAACTTGTACAATAAGTTTTCACTGATCAATTTTCGTATAAAACATATCACACTCATTAGACTGAACTAAGTTTCCTAAATTTGTAAAAATGTAGCAAATACTTTTAAAGACAAAAGTATATTTGTTTTAGAACTACGGTTACGCTAAAAATTCTGTTTCTAAGAGGAAGTTTTACCTGAAGCCAACTTCTATA